>MU225113.1:1603719-1624349 GCA_018584345.1 Thuja plicata | reverse complement strand
AGAAAGCAAACGTCCCCACAAGTTTGCTGGTTATGTTGAGTTGATGAATCACATTATTTCATCTGAACCTCCTAATGTTGAGGAGGCCTCCAAACATCAAGTGTGGAGAGATGCCATGGTGGAGGAACACAAGTCCATAATTCAGAATGATGTATGGGACATAGTCCCTAGGCCTCAAGACAAATCAGTTGTCTCATCCAAATGGTTATTCAAGATTAAACATGCAGCGGATGGAAGCATAGACAAATACAAGGCACGATTTGTGGCTAGAGGCTTTTCCCAAAAAGAAGGTATTGACTATGATGAGACATTTGCACCAGTGGCTCGATACACCTCCATCAGAACCATCATTGCCATAGCTGCAATTAAAGGCTAGAAACTCCACCAGATGGATGTGAAAACAGCATTCCTAAATGGAGTCATTGAAGAGGAAGTCTACCTGGAACAGCCATAAGGGTTCATCATCCATGACGGAGCATCTCATTGTGTAAGTTGAAAAGAGCCTTGTATGGACTCAAACAAGCATCACGTGCTTGGTATGAGAGGATAGATAAATATCTTTTGGGTTTAGGCTTTCAGAAGAATGTTGTTGATCCTAACTTATACTTGAAGCTTCAGGATGATAAAATTCTGATTTTGGTCCTATATGTAGATGATTTGTTTCTCACAGGCAGTGATGATCTCATCACCATGTGTAAGAAGGAGCTAACATCAGAATTTGAAATGAAAGATCTTGGCATGTTGCACTACTTCCTTGGCCTTGAAGTATGGCAGAACTCAGATGGCATCATCCTAAGTCAAGGGAAATACGCTATTGACATTCTGAAAAGGTTTGGGATGTTGGACTGTAAATCCAAGGCTACTCCTATGGAAGTGAATCTGAAAAGGCTGCATGATGACTCAATTAATTCAGATTTGGTTGATCCTTCCATGTACAGTCAACTCATTGGTTCATTGATGTACTTGGTCAACACAAGACCTGACATATGTTTTGTTGTTAATACGTTAAGTCAATTTATGTCTGAACCAAGGCACATTCATCATATGGCAGCCAAGCATGTATTGAGATATGTTCGTGGCACCATTAGATATGGACTCAAGTACTCTTCTTGTACTAAGCTGAAGTTGCAGGGATTCTCTGATTCGGATTGGGCAGGTTGTGTGTCTGATAGGAAGAGCACTTCAGGTAGCTGCTTCAATCTTGGTTCTGCTGTGATTTCCTGGAGCAGCAGGAAACAGTCTTGTGTAGCTCAAAGCACAGCTGAGGTAGAATATGTTGCAGGGATTCTCTGATTCGGATTGGGCAGGTTGTGTGTCTGATAGGAAGAGCACTTCAGGTAGCTGCTTCAATCTTGGTTCTGCTGTGATTTCCTAGAGCAGCAGGAAACAGTCTTGTGTAGCTCAAAGCACAGCTGAGGTAGAATATGTGGCAGCATGTATGGCTGCCAAAGAAGTCGTATGGCTTCGTAAATTGCTTGGAGGATTGTTTGGACAGCCTCTTGAACCTTCTGTTATCGTGTGTGATAACCAAAGCTGCATAAAGCTTTCAGTCAATCCAGTATTTCATGACACGTCCAAACATGTGGAAATCAAGTTTCATTACTTGAGAGACATGGTACAAAGGAATGCAGTTGAACTGAAATACATTCCTACTGAAGAACAAACTGCAAACATCCTCACCAAGCCACTTCCAAGGGTGAAGTTCTGTTACTTTCGAGAACAGCTTGGTTTAGTGGAAAATGAAGCTCTTGCTGAAAAGGCAGCTCAGACGGATTGCTCCATTTCTTATATGCATTCTTCTCTGGGAGAAGTTTGAGGTGAAAGCCCTTGACCCACCCTCTGTGTGTAGGCAAGGTGGTTAATGCATTCTTCTCTGGGAGAAGTTTGAGGTGAAAGCCATTGATCCACCCTCTGCGAGTAGGCATGGTGGAGTCACCCTTTGCATCTAGGCAAGGTGATAATACATTCTTCTCAGGGAGAAGTTTGAGGTGAAAGTCCTTGACCCACCCTCTGGAAGCAGCCATGGTGGGAGTCACTTATGTGAGCTCTAAAATTTTGTTTTTGATCTTTGAATGATCATGTTGAACATCTTGTTGTGATTTTATACTATAATATATGTTTTGTCATTATCTCTCTTTCACCCTCTGGAATGAGCTATGGTGAAGCTCTTTGGTTAATGATAACTAATTTTCAATGTTCATTAAGGTTATCTACTGATGTTGTTTCCTTGCAGCTGAATGCATTTGTTCAGGTGAACTTCTCCGAAAGTCTCTCTCTTGCTAAGAGGGAGTGTTAAATTTTAGTAACAGCGAGTGAGACTTTATTCATATTATGCGTATGTGTATTAATGTTGCTCTCATGTGGCGGCAACTACATTCAAGACTTAAACCGTTATTTGGCAGTTGAATACGGTTGTAATCTCCTTCGACTAGCGATTGCCTTGAATGTTCACCATAACTCACAACCGTTACGCAACTCCTGGCATTCGCAGTGTGATGGCCTTGTTCTTCCCTCCTGGCACACGTTCCTTGCTCGGGCCCTCTCCTTCGTGGGTAACGGTCACAGTGGTGACGCTTCACCCTGCTGGCTGTAACACCAAGCAAGGTGAAGCGTCACCTTACTTGACGTTTTTCGGTTCCCGCTAATGCTAGTTCTTCCACACTGTTTTCATCAGTCTGTGCACACACAGGAAGACATGCAACGCGAAGACTGTGAGAGGGTGTGTAACTTCTCAGACGTTGGGTCTGTGTATGCATTGGAAGCTTCAACAATTTCATTAAGTGTGTGTTCTCGCATATGTGAGTGGCCTCTGCATTATGCTTGTGGATTGGGTGTGTCTTCTCATGTGATTGACTTCCGGCCCAAGTACGTATACAGCATTCCATGCATCTACATGTAATCAGTGTATTGGTCTTCCTCATATAATCTCCACTTATCATCTTTAACTTCTTGCGTGGAATATATCTCTATGATATATTGGGTTATTGTTCTCCGTCCATTCAGATGTGCTCATGCTTTGTATTTCAAAATTTATACATTAATAAAGGAGTACTATTTTGTGGGCTGGGTTGTTTCCCTCTGCCAAGAGGGTTTTTCCTAGGGTAATCAGAGGTGTGTTTTCAGGATTTTGTTTTGTGCATCTTTCTGGTTTAGATTTCGACATCAGTGTTATAGCTTGTTGGAAAGAGGATGGAAAGTTTTAAATAATGGGATTCTTAAAAGTGACTTTGAGAGCTGGAAATATTTTTTAAGTAAATTAAATCACGTTTTGGAGTTAAAAGGCTTAAATTAATAAGGTGATTTATTTTTATGCATGGGCCTTAATTATTTAATGCTACATTGGGAATTCAAAAAGTGGAGTGATTCTTATTAAGAAAAAGCATTCCAAAAAATAGCAAAAAAGCAAAAACTTATCGAAAAAGCAACCAAAAAGCTATAAAAAGGGGATTCGGGCTCTCATTTGAGCATATTGAGTTTATTATTTCTGATATTTCTCTCGGAGGAAACCCTATATGGTTCTAGAGTTGGACTTGGTTCGGCTCAAGATTTGTGAGGATGAAACCTCTTACAGGCAACATTTTCTACACTGTTGGGAGACACAATCTAGAGAATATATTTGCGATTTCATCTCAGAGGTCACAGTTGGGCATACTTGTGGAGTTTATTTCAATTTTGACAGAGGCTTATTGCATATCAGTTTGTTAGAGGCTGATTGAAGAAGAAATGGAGGAAGGGTTGTTCATTCATTTCTTTTGTTAGCCATACATTGCTAAGGAGGGACATGATCTTTCTAGAGCTGGCCGGCTAGGGTTTTGGTATCTTCTTTGGCAGTTTGGAGGCGCCTAGAGTGGGAAACTACATTGCTATAATCTCTTTTATCATGGTTGGAGATTTCTGGAGTTTGACATCCATTTTGGGAGTGATTGTTTGCAAATTTCATGAACAGTTCAAGCTATTTCAATGCTGCATTTTCTAGGCATGTTTGAATTAGACATGTAATGCTATTAAATGATTTAGGTTGCTCTTAGTTTCGGCAAAAAGTGTATTTTCATATCAGAAATAAAATCTCAAATTTTCAACTCCATATATTTATGAGTTTGGTAAGTTTTATGAGTTGTTAAATTGCTACAAGTTACTTTATTATCTGCACTTTGTTTATCATCTCAAAACAATTGTCAAACACAAAACAAACTCAAAAATAAACAAAGGCAGAATAGTGCAACATATTATAGTTGTATTACTTGCTGTCAATCGGTTACATTTCATTGAGTGGATAAAGGAGTATGTACTCCAATTTCGCTTAACTAAAGAGGAACTAGCAAAATTTGACACAAAGTTAGAGGGTTACAATTATAAATATTTAAAAATTTAAAATATTTACATTTAAATACCATTATTATAAATGTATCATGTAAATGATGGATAATAAATGTTAATAATAATTTATAAATATTGTCTGTGATGGGTAGGTGAGTTGGCTTGGGCAATGGGTTTGCTACCCACTGGTCTTGAATTCGACTCCCCAAACTCGGTGTACAGGCCCTTACCCATACCTCGAGGGATTCTCTCACCTCAGCTTGCCTCAAAATGAGCGTCGGGCTAGGTCATGGGAAACCGTCGATAACAAAAAAAATTATAAATGTAATAATTTATAGTAATAATAATTTATTAAGTTTAAAATAATAAAATCAGTTAAAACCTTAAATATAAAACATTTAATAATAATTATATTATTAAATTTAATAATAAAAAATATGAAAGGAAAAACTACCAAATTTTTTTTTTTAAATTATTGAAACGAATGCAAAATTATTAATTTTATAATATAAAATTAAAATAACTATAAAATTTAATTAAAATCATTACAAAACATTAGACTTAGAAAAATAAATAACTTTGCGTGGCCTCTTTCTATCAGTCGTCTGCAATCTGGTTTGAGATCATCTACATGCATGCGGCCTCTAGGTTCTTCTACATATGTCTGCAACCTAGCCTCTCCAAAGTGTTCAAACCATAGTTCCATGACTCAAACTCACCTATGACTCGGCAAGGTCGACTCGACCCGTGACTCGTCGATGTCTCGGCTATGACTCGGCAAAATGAAAAAATAGAGATTTTTTACAATTTAAAACTTGTTTCATGCACCCATTATTGAATTAAGCTTATAGACACTATAACATCATCAAATAGAAGCTAATTTGATCACATACATGTAAACATACATCCATCACATAAGTACAAACGTAAATTACAAAATTGGCAAGTAGGGCATTTCTCGGAGATACTATGCAATTTATAAGCACAAATTTGGTGTTTATTTTCCCGAGGAGTTATTTAGTTTCAAAGCAACTACTTTTCATTCTTTCCAATTGATGGGATACTTAGTGATTTTCATTTTCCTTATTTTCCTACTTCTGTCATCCTTCATCTGTTGCAAGTTGCAACTATAGGATAGTGTTGAGAACAGAGATACTTTTTTTAAATTTAGATATAAGGAAGAGTACCAACAGCACCAACTAGTCAGAGAGAGCATAGCTCAGTAATCAGATTGATTGTCCTTTACATCTACCTCTATGCTTTATTTAATAGAGAGGTTTTCTACTAACTCTTTTCGTTTGATTATCTCGATGTGTATATATCAAGGTTGTTGGTGTTGGTGTGAGTTGGGTCTTTTATAAGTGTTTTATTCATATTGCTATTGAAAGATTTCTCTTTGTACATCTTATACTTAGTGATTTTCATCTACCTTCTTTTCCTACTTTTGTCATCCTTCATCTGTTGCAATTGTGCGTGCGGGTCATAGGCAACGGACCTGGCGGGTCATGGCATGACCCACTGGCTCGGCGAGTCATGCAGGTCATGACCCATGACCCGACGGGTCATATAAACTCACTAAGGACTACATGGCCTGCGACCCGCTTGAACTCGCATGACTCGCCGCGAGTTATGGAACACTGGTTCAAACCCATCTGAAACCTTCAATGCTCGTTGCTCATATTTTTGCACCCAGAGGAAGAAAAACACACAAAACAACAAACAAAAATGAAAGTAAATGAAATGCGAATCATTTAGGGTTTTAATCCTTTTGCATTCAAAAAGGGGGTAAAGTTTTCGGAAATCATGCCAAATGTCTGTAGTCTTTTGTAATCTGCTCAAAATAGTGTTGGACACACCGTGAAAACTGCCAAAATCATTAGGAAAAAAGCAAATGCATTTCAACGGAAAAAAATTGAACCTATTCAATTCCATAGGGATTCTAGAACGAATCTGAATCCAAAATGTATCAAACCCGTTTCCAGTAGGCAAGACAGACAAATCGATAACTCAGGACAACGAACCAACATGTGCTACAGCTCAGTTTTCAAATACTCCCAGAGTTGGAACAATGAGAGTTCCCACAAGTCTTTATAATTTATAAGATTGGCATTGAGACATGTTAGATCCATGTGCTGTTATGTTGGTGAGTTTGTTGGATTCCTACAAAGGATTGCTTTCCTTTTAGCAAGAACAAAGGAGTTTGCATTTGCAATTATGACTCTATGTAACATCTTGAGGAGGCATACTAAGAATTGGAGTTGTGGGCAAAATCTCAATGGTAGTATTGTTGTCCACTTTCTGATCAGCCTATACATGACTTCAGTTCTTGGGCCACATATGAGTTCAATGACTTCTCTGGTCCAGCAGTTTAGTACTTTATGGTTGTGGCTGGTTGGTAGAAGTGATTTGATCATAGGAGATGACTCTTTAGTTACTACCATATGTTGTTTTTTCAATCAGATTAATAAAGGAAACATAATTCTAAACTAATTCACACAAATACATAGAAGTACCCTGGGTAAACCTTCAACCTTGAAGGTGAAAAACCCAGCAATCAATATCTCGTATATGAATTAATATGAATTATTACAATAAGGTCAAGTTCAAGACCATTCACAATTTGGATCTGCAGCAATAGTGATGACGCTAAATTCAATATGTATATTGATTTATGAATGATATCGATCACCTTCAATGATTAGTGCACCTCTGCAATTATAAGAGAATTTGCCCGATATATATATCAGTTTCGATATATATATATATATATATATATATATTGATTTCTACTGAATGTCGATCTGCTACAAATATCTCTAACTGTGAATGTTGATCTGCTGCAAATATATCTAATTGTGAATGTCGATCTTGCTACGAATAAGATCGCTGTATATAAATAATCACTACCAGCATATAATCGTTGTATGTGTATATATTCGCTGATGTTAATCTGAAGTATCTTCTTGTATTCGATGATCATCAAATGATTTATCTTCAACAAAAATATCTTCCATAGAATGTGTCTCTTAAATGTCTTAGAGACGTGTCTCTTAGTAATTGCATATAACACTTATTAATCGCTGCTTATCATTAAGATCGATTTGTTTATTGATTAGTCTTCATTACTAATCGCTACCACATAGTAAGTGTATGGATTTTCGAACTTTTTATATAATCGATATTACTCATCGATTTGTATATTGATAATAATTGCTGATGTTTCAAGTGACAATATGATTGTCTTGCATCAGATTCAACTCTCGACGCTAAAATCAACACCATATTCATATCTCCTATGATTTCAATAGGTTTTCAGATTGATTATCACTGCCCTTAAGTTTGCATGTTGGTTATGGAGACATCTTTTCATGAGCAGATGATCGTTGAGCCTTGGCAGGCTATAGGGAAATGGTTGAGTGTTCTTCCAGACACAATTTATTTGTTTGTTCCATCTACTCTGGTAAGTTGCAGTCACCACAAATACTACATGGAGACAATATGCATTCTTTTAGATGATGTCTCATTGATTGCAGTAGCTTGGGCGTGTTGGTGTGTTTGGAACTATTCTTTTGACACTTGCAGATTAAGTGTCAATGTTATGATTTTGGTTGGCAACCACAGAGGCATTCCCAGATTGATAGATTGCAGAGTTCTGGCAGTGATTGATTTGCTTCAATTTTGGGATGTCATGAGGGCATATCTTGAATTTGGTCATTTATGGCAAAGGAGATTCTTTTCTCCGTTGCCTAGGATCGTGATTGGCAATGAGTTTGTCAATGTGGTTTTCACTATGATGCCTTGGCGGGATATATTACATACTATTGATTTCAGCCCTCTCAGGTATTTTAGCATAGGTTTTCATGATATTTTCTTTTCGGAGTTCCAAGAGAGCAGAGTGTGGTTTGAGCACAATGGGTTGAAAGTTTTGATCAAAGTAGCACAAGTTTAGCTATTCAGTAGTTGCGGTTGAGGGAGGTAGTGTTGTCTCACTGGAGTTTACCCCAATGGTGCATCAAGTTGGTTCCTACGAAGAGAAATCCTCTGAGGAGTTCATTGAGCTTACGCAATATTTGATTTCTCTTCTTACCAATGGTTATCAAGAGGTCTCGTGTTGGCACCCTACAAGACAGTGTTTTGAAGGGTTCGTGCTAAAGATCTCCGAGGTTTACTTGGGACTCAGGGATCATTTCCAGTTTCAGATTAGATTAGTCTAATTATTTTGGGGTTGTATTGGAATTGCTTGAGGACAAGCAATCTTTGGGAAGAGCAAATTGTAATGTCCCTATTTTCAAGTTCTCTAGTAGTGCAATTGTCATTGACTTGTTGGCTTTGTGTCGTCTTGTTCTGAGAGGTAATTTGATGTTGTCAATGAGCTCAAAGGGTTTAGAGGAGTCATATGACCCTTTCAAATGTTATTTTCAGCTTCCGGTTTGGGCTCCAAGATTCTTGTAGGAAGCGTCTATTTTTAGTAAGTCACCCAATCAGGTTCTTTGGGAAGGGCAAACTGTAATGTCCCCATTTTCAAGTTCTCTAGTAGTGCAATTGTCGTTGACTTTCTAGCTTCGTGTCATCTTGTTCAAAGAGGTAGTTTGATGTTGTCAATGAGCTCAAAGGGTTGGAGTCATAACCCTTTCAAAAGTTATTTTCAGCTTTCGGTTAGGGCTCCAAGATTCTTGTAGGAAGCGTCTATTTTTAGTAAGTCACCCAATCAAGTTCGTTTACCATCTTTCATCATCAAGATCACTCCTACACAATCAACTTTCAATTTTGATGCATTTCGACCATTGTGACTAATTGGGGGCATTATTGAGCAATATTTAATTAATTTCACTAACGTTGTCATTTTAATCAAATATATTTATCAAGCACCTGAAAGATTCCAAACCAATCTTAATGCAAATAACTGTTTTGTTTTCAAGTTTTAAACTTTGACCAGCGTGATTGTCCATTGAGATAAATTCAAGTAATTCTGAATTTTTGTGTCTTTTCTCAAGTATTCACTTTTTTTTTGGATTTTTGGGCGATACAAATAATTGCATAAATAATGACAAACTAATTCCAGCTGAAAATGATAAGGAATATACTAAGAATTTAACAATACTTTGAGTCTAAACAGTACATACCCGTACAGTTACAACAATCTGATTTTTATTTAAGGATTGATCCAAATGCAAGCGAAGTGTTAACACCAGCTGTAGGAAAATGCTTGGCATGGATCAATATGCTAATGAAAATGCTGTCATAGAACTTCCAAAACAAATCTGCAATCAATGGCGTCCAATGCAAGAAGAAAACGCCTCAAATAACCTCCAGGAGGCTGCCTCAAAGGAAACGCCCAATCTGAAACAGGTTGGCCACCCTGCTGAAACTTCTCTTCTCAAAAGGATATGTATGCAATGAAGACAAACCCCCCTTTCCTCTGACAATCAATGTGCATAATGAACAAATCCAATCCCAATCCTTGATGAGGGCTACGTCCCAGCAATTCCAGTCCTGGGGTTTGCGTCCCAGACCTCCAAATCGTTCCACTAGAGCAATTTCCAAATTCACAATGTATAATGTTCAAAAGATAATGAGAAATTAGGTCTCCATCTCCTTATATCCCCTTCCAAGTGTAAATTGAACCCTAAAGGGAATTTACACTTTGCACTTTAAATAAAATATAATAAAATAACATTTTCCCAATTAAAGTCGTCCAAACTCAAGGAAAAAACATTACTTTATCAAAATGTCATAACTCATGATGCCAAATAACCTCCGGATAGTGAAAATAGTTTATAACAATTCGAGACCTTTCCAACGAGCCCCCATACATAGGTATATGTGCCCAAATCCATCAGTTATCCCTTTATTACTCCGAAATGGCTATATAAATAGCCTTATTATAAATTATTTAATTACCCACTTAGGAAATATTAAAATATTTCACCTTAAGCTTTTGAAAGCCCAAATCAACCAAATAAATATGAAACTGACCATGTCACCTGTCTATGACTGATACCGGAGGAGATGGGCCAACTGGCAGCCCCTTCCCTAAAATCTAGGGATGCTCCTAGAAGTTAGGAAACCAATCTTGTCGCACTGAAACTGACACCAACTTGAAGGGTCATGAATAACCTCACAACTGGCAACTGTCACGACCTCCTAAAATTTAGGGACATCCCCTAAAATCTAGGAACTGCTCCAAATTGCCCATAAAGTCAAAATCCAGTCACTCTATGCACTGAATGAGTCCCTGTCCATCTCTACTAGCCTACAAGACTCCAATGATAGGCCAACTCCTCCGTCTCTAATGTCCACTCTAGAAAAGGGACATGACAATCCTCCCTTCCCAGAGATTGCTTGTCCACAAGCAATGCAACACTATATCACCACCATCCCAGACATATCGTTTATACTGTATGCAATACTTTGACTGCATATGTTGCTCCACTCTGAATAAATACGATGTATCCCTAATGTCGGAAACAACTCATCACCCCCCTGAAGTGCAAGTGCCATCACAAAACCACTGCCTGGATCCCACATCAAGGCATAGTTCACACTGTACGGGATAGAGGTGAAGTAGATCACGTCATCATTGTTGAGTATCCAACCCTGATTGTCCTCGTGACCAAGAGTCCACACAACTGGTCATTCTGCTCATCTGTCATAACTTGGATCAGTAACCAACCCAAAATCAAACCTGTACCAGTCCATGAAAGTCACCCCATAATCTGCCTCTGCCCAGAAAATAAAACTCTCTGACCGCTCATATGGCTGAAACACTATAACATGCAATGCAGACTCTGGAAATGCTAAGTGGGCATGGCCAATGCAACCATTAACCCAGCTGGAGTCAAGGCATATGTAGTCTCCAATCAGTAGGGGTATAGTTACCCAACCCAGAGAGAGATGTGATACCATCAAAGATGACTCAAGCATACCCTCGACCCCTATCATAGAGACCTCTAGAGTGGCTGATCCACACATGCGAATCATCCCAACACTATGAGAATGGAACCCCTCCTACCACACAATCCATACCAACAGCCATCCAAGCTTGCTAACATAACATAGACCAGCATCAAACATGGTATCAGTCAAGTGGTCCCAATAGTGCCAATCCAAGAAGGATACCCCATTACCTGTCTCCACCCCACAGACAAATCTCTCTACAATCTCATACTCCTGAAGTGTTGGGGTATCTATTGCCATCTTAGGGAAGACTGGATGATACTGACTAGGGTAACCATCGACCCAACTGAAATCAAGCAACATGAAGTCACCCATCAACAGTGCTGTCGTTACCTTGCCATGCACACCACATAGTCATCTCAGCATCAAGGTGAATGCACTAATTATGTCACTCATCCACACATAAGCGTAAGTACGCTGAAAGTTGATCCCTGAATCATGTATCACACTGGGATGCATGGCTTCACCCAACTGTTGCACTACTAGATATAAAATCCTAGGTGTGTCGAATGAAGTAACTCATAAAGGATCCACCAATCGAATGCATTGGATAGGATGATACCAGGATCCCACACTAGATGGGAGTGCTCCCACAACCAAGGTGATATCGTACTGGAATCCCTGTGAAACAAAGCGTCAAACGAGACAACACCTGGATCGCAACACAATTTGAACCCACATCTATCTGTCATGAGAAGATACTGATAGTGGAAAGCGTCATCAACAACAAATCTCCCTGTGATCACCGTGAAACTCCCACCACTGTGATTATCGTCCATAGCATCATGCCTGCTAATTCCCACCCTATCCGATAACCATGGCTCTGGATGAAGTCTCTGTGACATAGAGGTGATAACCTCTGTCGGAAACTGAACGACATGATGGTGGATTGTTTGCTGGTCCCACAAGCAATCCCACCCAAACTGTTGGGCCAGGTCCCTGCAATCAATAACTTTATCCTCTGAAGATGGAAGTGCACTACCGCACCATGGATAGTAGAAATCTAGAGCCAACTCCAACCTGTGTACCACCCAATCATCTACAAGAGGAATAAATGAGAAGTGGAGAAAGTACTCCTCATGGTGCAATCAAGATGGACTCTTGTAGGCTCCCTTAATGGCTCTATGGCATAACCCTGTCCAACCAACTCATACCGATGAATCATCTCATCATCACCCAACGGTCTAAATGAGGAGTGATATGCACTCATCACTGTGCAGTCAAGATGAAGTACAACAAGCTCTCTCAACAGCTCTGTGTCAAAATCTTTCCCAATAAGCTCACTATCACTCCCACTGGTCTCATCGCACGAATCTAGGTATAATTCATACATCTGATCTCTGAAGTCCAAATAAGGACCTTTCAAAGACCACAACTGACCACCCTGATTCTGTTGTGAGATAAACTGGTGTCCATGGTCAGCTGTAGGTGGTGCAATAGTAGATTTGCTTCCTAGAGGAGGGAACAAAGCAACATGAGCACTGTATTCCCACTCCAAGGACACTCTACTGGTCTCCTACGAAGATGTTGTAGGGATGTTATCGGAAACCATCACACAACTCTTTGGTGAGTCCACTAGTGTCACTAGGAAACTCTGTACTATAACCGCCTCTGATGATGACTCTGCCACTCCCAGACTGTCGGTAAGCTCCTCTATCTGTAAGTTCGCCTCCCGAAGGGCTGCCTGGGTATACTCCAATGACTCACTCATCTCCTCAAGCTCATGGGTGAGCCCGTCAACTTCCTCCTTCCGCATCAGGGCCTCCTAGCAGATGATATCCTTCTCTAGAAGATAACTCTGATCAGCCACTAACTCCAAATAATCTTGCTTCAATATCCCCATAGCCTCATGAAGAGCATGGAATTCTGCCATGGGAAATCCGCTACTATCCTGCTCATCAGTCATAAGAGCGCTCCAACTGAGCATAGATAACATTCGTTGAGTGGCATCAAAGTGCTCAACCACTATGTCTACCCTCCTGTCATCAACCCTAAGTTGTCTAATCAAGCAATGAGGGGTCTGAAAATGATAATATTCAGGCATGTGTACTACCTCTGGATCTGCACTATGGTAGGATATTGTGTCTGAGTTCGGTACATCTCTATAAGGGGTATCTAGTATGCATTCACTAATGCATGCATCCTCATCTATAGTACTGCAACTTTGTACATCTGAGACCACCTCCTCAGTCAATGATGAAACTGTTGTCATCACACTATGCTCACTCTCATCAGTTCCCCATGTGTCCGCACATACAACCGAATCACGATCCTGAAATTCAATGCCACTATGAGTACACACTGCTCTAATTTCTCTGGTCTAAGAAATCCGAGTCTCAGACTCATCATGACATGAATTGTCATCGCATAATGCCTCTGAAATACCTGTATCTGGATTACTCTCCTGTGCAAACTCACCAAAATCAACCTGACCCTTTGTATTACTTGTTGTTCCACCCAAATCAATGTTGGCTACATGTGTTTCAGTCCTGTTTATAACTCTTTCATTTGCATCATCACAGGAGATTTCTTGTCCCACTCTGGTTTGCCCTGTTTTTGTCATCTTGTTTTCTTTCATTGCCCATTTCTCAATCAGCGTTGACGTGCCTGATTGATATTCACTGAACACCTGGACAAAACTCTTCATTTCTCTAACCAAGCCATTCATTTGTTGATTTTTTTAATATGTCAGTCTTTCTGTTTGGCCATTATTGTCTTACCAGCTATCAACTGAAAGCATAAATGTGTAGGCTAACAACTACCCAGTTGCTGATATGAATTATCAAAACCTTTTATCAAATACCCAAATGTTGGAATGATTTATCAAAACTTTTTATCAACTACCCAGTTGCTAGAGTGAATTATTAAAACTTTTTCTGCAGTCATCTGTGACAGAAATCCCACAAACTCTACAGGCTGGCAGGATATAGGCTCTGATACCATTGAAAGATTCCAAACCAATCTTAATACAAATAATTGTTTTGTTTTCAATTTTTAAACTTTGACCAGCATGATTGTCCACTGAGATGAATTCAAGTAATTCTGAATTTTTGTGTCTTTTCTCATGTATTCACTTTTTTTTGGATTTTTGGGTGATACAAATAATTGCATAAATAATGACAAACTAATTCCAGCTGAAAATGATAAGGAATATACTAAGAATTTAACAATACTTTGAGCCTAAACAGTACATACTCGTACAGTTACAGCAATCAGATTTTTATTTATGAATTGATCCAAATGCAAGCGGTCTACAATAAGTATTAATGCCAGCTGTAGGAAAATGCTTGGCGTGGATCAATATGCTGATGAAAATGCTGTCATAGAACTTCCAATACAAATCTGCAATCAATGGCGTCCAATGCAAGAAGAAAACGCCTCAAATAACCTTCAGGCAGTGCCTCAAAGAAAACACTCAATCTGAAACAAGTTGGCCGCCCTGCTGAAACTTCTCTTCTCAAAAGGATATGTATGCAATGAAGACAAATGCCCCTTTTCTCTAACAATCAATGTGCATGATAAACAAATCCAATCCCAATCCTTCCTGAGGGCTATGTCCCAGCAATTCCAGTCTTGGGGTTCGCGTCCCAGACCTCCAAATCGCTCCACCAGAGCAATTGCCAAATTCATAATGTATAATGTTCAAAAGATAATGAGAAATTAGGTCTCCATCTTCTTATATCCCCTTCCAAGTGCAAATCGAACCCTAAAGGGAATTTACACTTTGCACTTTAAATAAAATATAATAAAATAACATTTTCCCAATTAAAGTCGTCCAAACTCAAGGAAAAACATTACTTTATCAAAATGTCAGTACTCATGGTGCCAAATAACCTCTGGATAGTGAAAATAGTTTATAATGATTCGAGACCTTTCCAACGAGCCCCCATACATAGGTATATGTGCCTAAATCCATCAGTTATCCCCTTATTAGTCCGAAAGGGCTATATAAATAGCCTTATTATAAATTATTTAATTACCAACTTAGAAAATATTAAAATATTTCCACTTAAGCTTTTGAAAGCCCAAATCAACCAAATAAATATGAAACTGACCATGTCACCTGTCTGTGACTGATATCGGATGAGATGGGTCACCTGGCAGTCCCTTCCCTGAAATCTAAGGATGCTCCTAGAAGTTAGGAAGCCAATCCTATCGCACTGAAACTAACACCAACTTGAAGGGTCATGAATAACCTCATGACTAGCGACTGTCACAACCTCCTAAAATTTAGGGATATCTCCTAAAATCTAAGAATTGCTCCAAACTGCCTATAAAGCCAAAATCCGGTCACTATATGCACTGAATGAGTGCCTATCCTACGAGACTCCAATGATAGGCCAACTCCTCCGTTTCTGATGTCCACTATATAAAGGGGACAAGACAGCACCTCAATGTTATAGCTTGTTGGAAAGAGGATGGAAAGTTTTAAATAATGGGATACTTAAAAGTGACTTTGAGAGCCAAAAATGTTTTAGAAGTAAATTAAATCACTTTTTGAAGATAAAAGGCCTAATAATTTAATAAGGTGATTTATTTTGATGGATGGGCCTTTATGCTACATTGGGAATTTAAAAAGTAAAATGATTCTTATTAAATAAAAACCAAAAAAAAACATTCCCAAAAAAATAGCAGAAAAGCAAAAAAATACTTTTCGGGAAAAAGCAATGAAAAAAAGAAAAAAACGTATCTAAAAAATAGCAAAAAGTGTTTTTCGACAAAGCGGTCAAAAAGTTATAAAAGGAGGATTGGGGCTCTCATTTGGTCATGTTGAGTTTATTATTCATACTATTTCTCTCATAGGAAACCCTATGTGGTTCTAGAGTTAGACTTGGTTGCTCAAGGTTTGTGAATATCTTGGTGATTTCGCCTTAACGGTCACAATTGGGCATACTTGTGGAGTTTAAGTTTTGACAAAGGCTTATTGCAAATCAGTTTGTTAGAGGCTGATTGAAGAAGAAATAGAGGAAGGGTTTCTTGTTCATTCAATTCTTTTGCTCGCCATAAATTGCTAAAGAGGGACATGAGCTTTCTAGAGCTCGTCGGCTAGGGTTTAGGTATTTTCTTCGGCAGTTTGCAGGCACCTAGAGTGGGAAACTACATTGTTATAATCTATTTTATGATTGCTAGAGTTTGACATCCATTTTGTGAGTGATAGTATATGAATTTCATGAGCAGCTCAAGCTATTTCTATGCTGCATTTTCGGGTATGTTTGAATTAGATACGTAATGCTATTTAACGATCTCGGTTACTCTTAGTTTTGGCAAAATGTGTATTTTCAAATCAAAAATAAAATCTGCAATTTTCAGCTTCATATATTTGAGTTTGGTCAGTTTTATGAGTTGTTAAATTGCTACAAGTACTTTATTATCAGCACATTGTTTATCATCTCAAAATCATTGCAAAACACAAAACAAGCTCAAAAAAAAACGAAGGCAAAACAAAGCAACATATTATAAAGAATGCCTCGGGGATGTTTAGTGTAGGCTTTCTAAGGCTCAACAATCTTTTGTGGGCAATTGCTCTCCATTGAGGATCTGAAAGAGATTGTAAACTGCATGATAGATGACAAAGACCTTGGGTGCGATGGTTTTCCCTACAAATTTTACAAAGCTCTGTGGCCTCATGTAGGCTTCGACCTTGCATAAGGTTATCTGGAAGCCTTCTATCAATAGTCTTTAGACAAATTCATCAATAAAGGAAAACATTAAGTTCATACCTAAACCAGGAGACTCTGGGATCATATTAAAACTAGCAGCCATACACTCTGCTTAATATCTCTTACAAGATTATTGCCAAGGCTTTGGCTCTAAATGCTCATCATACGTTGCCTCAAACTATTCTGCCAGAGCAAATTGGCTTTATCTATTGAAGTATGTAGCTTCGTGAGAGTAATTCTTATGATTCTCCATCGGGTTTCTCAGAATCTCAAATTCTGCTATGTTTGCGTTGTGTTCTCGCGCACATCTCTTCACTTGTTCGTGCTTGCTCTTCCGGCTCCGTGTGTTGAAGGCATCATGCCTTGTTGGCTTCATATCATCTCCTTCTTGTTCGCATTCTCCTTGCGAAATCTGCTTTAGCTTCTTTGACTCTCGTGGTCTTAATATGGTTTACCGTTGGCTCTATCTTCTATGTTCATTATCGTTTATATTTATGAGATCAACGTTTCTTATCTCCATCGTTTCTATTATGCTCTCTGACTCCTCATTTTCGGGAGTGTCGGGTTGTTCTTGTAACCGACTTCTTGTATTTTTTTATCTTCTTGTATCGCGGTTTCTTCTTCATATGATTATTTCATTTTATCATATAAATGCGATGGTTAGACTCTCCCACGTGAGTGAAGGAGAATAGCAGACTTTGCTTCGTATTGGTGTTTTAAATCAACATTGTATTTAGTCAGTAATACTGGTTGTTATTTCATGGACGGATGATTAATTGATTGTGTAATCAATTCTATGTGAGTGAAGATTATCTCTGATCATTGAATGATCATTGTTTATTGAAGACATTCATAAGGAGTCACAAATTCTGTATTCAATATTTTCTTGAAACTCTAATAAAGGATCTTCTTTTGTGGGCTGGGTTTTTCACTCTTGGTGAGGAGAGTTTTCCCAGGATAAGTCTCTGGTATTCTTTGTTTTGTTTGTTCATCTATTTCTGGTACAAAAATTTAACATGGAATCAAAGCGGATTTAGGAAAAACAATCCAGTATCAGAAATAGTCGTTATTTCTATTTGTTATTTTTCAGTGATTTTGATTCAGCTTGTAACGATGAACGGTCTGAAAGTAGAAGATAGATTGGATGGGTCAATCAAATTTTTCTTCATTGAAATTTAGAATTCTAATCTCAGTTGAGGAAAATGATCTTGACTATGTTAACTCTGATGTACCTAAACCTTCTGGAGAAGTTGAGAAAGCTATGTGGAAGAAGAACAAAATCATGGCCAAGAAGATTAAAATGGCTAGAGGAGAATCAATGGTT
Organism: Thuja plicata; assembly: GCA_018584345.1. NCBI lineage: Eukaryota > Viridiplantae > Streptophyta > Pinopsida > Cupressales > Cupressaceae > Thuja > Thuja plicata. The sequence continues at coordinate 1,606,091 of MU225113.1, read as the reverse complement.
TCATATTTTACGAAGATTACTTTAATAAAAGATCAGCTGAGTGCTATTGGTGAATCATTTGCTGATAAACATTTGGTGATGCTTGCTATGAATGGTCTTCCTCACTCTTGGGAATCATTCATTCAAGGTGTTAGTGGAAGAGACGATCTTCCTAAATTCGACAGATTGAGGGCTGATTGCATTCAGGAAGAATGCAGATTATAGGCTAGAGGCAATGGTTGCAAATATCATCATGAAGATGATCATGTTCCTGCTGCTCATACTTCCAAAGGCAAAGATCGAAGAGGTAATTTCAAAAGGTATAGAGAAAGGAATTTTGATTCAGCTCCTGATGCTAAGAAAAAGGACTTTTCTAAGATTCAATGTTTTAGATGTGATAAGTTTGGACACTATGCTCGTGATTGTACTTCTAGGCCAAAGCCTCAAGCAGTAGTTGCTAATGTTGAGAATTCTTCTCCTCAAAAGGAGTCTAGTGATAATTCTGAAGGGTTCTTGTTTATTTCTGCACTCTCCAGTAATATTCCTACAAATAGTGATGCATGGTTGATTGATAGTAGAGCTTCTCGCCACATTACTGGTTATCGTGAACATCTCTTAAACCTGAAAGAAAAAGACTCTCATCTTCAAGTCATCATTGGTGATGATGCTTGTTATTCAGTGAAAGTTCTTCAAGTCATCATCTTCTATTTCAGCATTAGAAGACAAAGGATATCATGTTGCTTTTGCTGATGGAAAAGTTCTTGCTTGGAAGAAGAACTCAAATTTTCAATCAGCTCGGGTTATTGGTGTTCGCCATGATAGTCTCTACAAACTTTCAACTCATCCTACTCTTGCCTTGGTTCATGATTCATCAAACTCAAGTGAGTTGTGGCATAAACGTTGGGGTCACTTAAATTTCAGAACATTGTCTTCAATGGAGAAGGTTGTTGATGGTATTCCAAAGCTGAATCAAAATCATGAAGATGTATGCAAGGGATGCGCTCTAAGTAAGAATATTAAAAGTATTTTTCATAGTAGTGAAAGTAGAGCTAAGGAAGTCCTAGAGTTAATTCATTCTTATTTATGTGGTCCTATGTTTATTGCTTCTCTTAGTGGTTGTTGGTATTATGTTACATTTATTGATGACTTTTCTCGTAAATGTTGGATATATTTTCTTAAGTCAAAAGAATCTGATGAAGTGTTGTCCAGATTTAAATAATTTAGAACTCTTGTTGAAAACTTGTCTAACAAGAAAATTAAGGTTCTAAGATCAGATAAAGGAGGAGAGTATGTGTCTAGTTTATTTTTGGTTGCCCTGTCTATATTTATGTTCCTGAGTTTTGTGTCCCTTATAATCCTCAACAAAATGGAACAACTGAAAGAAAGAACAAGACAATTATTGAGGCAGCGAAGGCTATGATTCATGATCAGAGTCTTCAAATATTTTTATTGGCAGAAGCTTGCAAGACAGCTGTGTATATTCAGAATCGCAGCCCTTGTCATATTCTAGATAATATTACTCCAGAGGAAGCTTTTACAGGTATTAAACCAGACATCAATCATTTTAAGATTTTTGGTTGCCCTGTCTATATTCATGTTCCTAAAGAGAAAAGATGTAAGCTAGAACCTTCAGGGAAGAAAGGAGTGAGTCTTCAAAAGCATACAGGATTTATATTCCAAGTCAAAAGCAAATTGAAATCAACAGGGATGTTACTTTTGATGAAGACGCAGCTTGTAATAAATCTAAAGAATCTAACTTGGAACTTGAGTCAGAAGATATTGAGCCTTCTCAAGACTTAGACATGACTGTTACAAATCCACCTTCAAAGTTTCAGAAGGAGCATACAAATTTAGGAGAGTTCGCTGATCCAAAATATCCAGTTGATTCTTTTAATAATTCAACAGGTCCAAGTAATGTTTTAGCTAGTAAAAAAAGACCTCTATGGGCTAGAAACACCATGGAAGAGGCTGAAAAATATGCAACCCCTCGTGGCACTTTTAGAGAGAGTAAAAGACCTCACAAATTTACAAATTATGTGTCTTTGATGAGTCACATCATTACTTCAGAACCATCTAATTTTGAAAAAGCTTCAAAATCAGCAAGTGTGGAAGGATGCCATGATGGAAGAGTACCAATCTAAGTTGCCGATTCGGGTTCGGGGACGGATTCGGGTTCGCGAATCTAGTTTGTGGATTCGTGAAAAAAAAAATTTCCCATAAGGATTCATATGGGTTCGTGTGTGTATACCTATATAAATATATATGTATAAGAGAAATATACATAATTTTAAAACTAAATCATTTCATAGTATGAATCTATGATGCTTGATCATTGATCAATGCCAAATCTCAAAGATTCAAAACATTAAAATTAAATCATAACATCAGTTCAA
>MU225113.1:1589937-1603623 GCA_018584345.1 Thuja plicata | reverse complement strand
ATGGGGGTTTGGGGGCAAAGCCCCCAAGACGGGGTCTAGGGGCAGCGCCCCTTAAAGCTCAGCCGGCTTTAATTATTTTATAAAGGCACCGAGAGTTATTTTTCAGTAGGCCCAAGTTCGGTAATGTCAAAAATTTGGGTTGTGGATGTCAAAAATTTATAAATTTTGCCCAAAAAAAGTCTTAAACTCCGTCCTCTAGCAAAACTTTGCTGGATTCGCCCCCCGGTCTGTGTTGGATCCGGGCAGGGTCCGGATCTGGACCTGTGGGTCCGTGGGGATTCGCGGATCCAGATGGACCCACAGGTCCAGATCAGGACCCTGCCCGGATCCAGCACAGACCGGGGGGCTAATCCGGACCCGGATCTGGGGTCTAGGGTCCGAATCCGACAACTTAGGTACCAATCCATCATCAAGAATGATGTATGGGACATTGTTCCTAGGCCTAAAAATATAGATGTGGTTTCTTCTAATTCGCTGTTTAAAATCAAGCATGCAGCAAATGGAAGTATAGAAAAACACAATGCAAGATTTGTAGCTAGAGGGGTTTGATATTAATGACAAAGACTCTCATGTGTGTAAGCTGAAAAAGGCCTTGTATGGTCTAAAACAAGCACCATGTGCTTGGTATGAGAGAATTGACAATTATCTTTTGAGCCTGGGTTTCCTAAAGAATGATGCTGATCAAAACTTATACTTCAAGGTATGTGATGGAAAAGAGCTGATTCTTGTGCTTTATGTGGATGACCTATTTCTTACGGGTGATAATGATCTTATTGTCAAATGGAAAAAGGAATTAGCTTCTGAATTTGAAATGAAAGATCTTGGTCTTCTTCATTATTTTCTTGGGCTTGAGGTGTGGCAAAGAGAAAATGAAATTATTTTAAACCAAGGAAAATATGAAATTGATATATTCAAAAGGTTTGGCATGTTAGAATGCAAGTCAATGGTTACTCCTATGGAAGCAAAACTGAAAAAGTTACATGAGGGGGCAGCACTTTACGATTTAGTTGATCCTTCCTTATACAGGCAATTATTTGGCTCATTAATGTATTTGGTGAATACTAGGCTTGATATTTGTTATGTTGTAAATACTTTAAATCAGTTCATGTGTGAACCAAGGCAACTTCATTTTGTGGCAGCAAAACATATATTGAGATATGTTCATGGTATAGTGGGTTTTCGTATAAAATACTCTTCAGGTATAGAGTTGAACCTTCTCGGCTTCACTAATTCAGATTGGGCAGGTTGTGTACCTGACAAAAAGAGTACTTCAGGATGTTGTTTCAGCCTAGGTTCAGCTGTAGTTTCTTGGTGCAGCAAGAAACAATCTTGTGTGGCTCAAAGTACAACTGAAGCAGAGTATGTTGCAGCATGTGTGGCTGCAAGAGAAACTATGTGGCTTCAAAAATTGATTGCAGGTTTGTTTGGACAGCCTTTGGATCCTACAGTGATATTTTGTGATAACCAAAGCTATGTGAAGCTTTCAGTTAATCATGTCTTTCATGACAGGACTAAACATGTGGAAATTAAGTATCATTACTTGAGAGACATGGTTCAAAGGAAAGCAGCTGAACTTAAGTACATTTCTACAGAGGACCAGACTGCAGACATTCTTACCAAGCCACTTCTAAGGGTGAAGTTTTGTTATTTCAAAGAAAAGCTTGGTATTGTTGAGAATGTTGCTCTTGTTGAGAAAGAATCTCAGCTTCAGGAATTTCTTATTCATATTTAATGAGTTGTTCTCTATGAGAGAAGTTCAAGGTGCAATCCCTTGTCAATGAGTTCTTCTCTGCGAGAGAAGTTCGAGGTGCAATCCCTTGTTAAAGAGTTCTTCTCTGTGAGAGAAGTTCGAGATAAAATCCCTTGTTTCCACCCTCTGGGAGTAGCTATGGTGGACCTCATATGTGTGACTCTCTGACTTATTTTTGTGTTATCTTTCACCCTCTAGGAGTAGCTAAGGTGAATTTTGTTATGCTAAGAAAACAATATTGTTTTGAGAAAATCTATGATGAGATTTTGGTTGACATTTTGCTTGGTTGCAGCTAGTCTCACTATTCATGAGATGACTAATTGAAGAACTCTCTCTTGCTAGGGAGTGATGAATTATGTAGCTTCGTGAGAGTAATTCTTATGATTCTCCATCGAGTTTCTCAGAATCTCATATTCTGCTATGTCTGCGTTGTGTTCTTGCACACATCTCTTCACCTGTTCGGGCTTGCTCTTCTGGCTCCTTGTGTTGAAGGCATCATGCCTTGTTGGCTTCGTATCATCTCCTTCTTGTTCGCATTCTCCTTGCGAAAGTTGTTTTAGCTTCTTTGACTCTCACAGTCTTGATATGGTTTACCACTAGCTCTATCTTCTATGTTTATTATCGTTTATATTTATGAGATCAACGTTTCTTATCTCCATCATTTCTATTATGCTCTCTGACTCCACATTTTCGAGAGTGTCGGGTTGTTCTTGTAACCAACTTCTTGTATTTTTTTCATCTTCTTGTATCGCGGTTTCTTCTTCATATGATTATTTCATTTTATCATATGAATGTGATGGTTAGACTCTCCCGCGTGAGTGAAGGAGAATAGCAGACTTTGCTTTTTATTGGTGTTTTAAATCAACAGTGTATTTAGTCAGCAATACTGGCTGTTATTTCAGGGACGGATGATTAATTGATTGTGTAATCAATTCTATGTGAGTGAGGATTATCTCTGATCGTTGAATGATCATTGTTTATTGAAGACATTCATAAGGAGTCACAGATTTTGTATTCAGTATTTTCTTGAAACTCTAATAAAGGATCTTTTGTGGGCTGGGTTTTTCACTCTTGGTGAGGAGAGTTTTCCCAAGATAAGTCTCTGGTATTCTTTGTTTTGTTTGTTCATCTATTTCTGGTTCAAAAATTTAACATTATCAAATCTCAATTTATCTTGGATAATATCATTTTCATTTGGGCCTGACACTCTAAACAACAAGTTGTCTTTCTTACGATTGACTTTGCCAAGGCTTATGACTGCATTGAATGGCTCTTTATTATGGTCATGCTTGGCAATCTAGGGTTTGGCCTTAACTTTATTCAATCTATTAAAATGCTATTCGTCGATGCCTCTGTGTGCATCACTACTAAAAGCCACCAATCTCCACCTTTTGGACTTCACCAATATATCAGGTAGGGTCACCCCCTTGCTCTCTTTGTATGTCCTTGTTGCTAAAGGGTCTTGATATTTGTTGGCAAACTCTATCTCCTCTAAGAGAGTTAGAGGAATTGTCCTTGCTTGAGTCATCTTACTAGTTAATTAATGGCCACTTTGCGGACGACTCCTTTCTCGCAGTGAGCAAAATATCAAAGAGGCCCTCTAATGCCTTGAAACCTTTTTCCTGGCTTCTGGTTCATCTATTCAATGGCTTAAGACTCAACAATATCGTCAATCCATTCTTTTGTGTCCCTTTCGCCTCTCAGTTATGGCTGGATGTGGTTCAGCCATGGAGAGATTGTTTACTTTTGGGCATTTCCTTTGCTTTTCAGGCTTCTCCAATTGACCTTTGAAGTACAGTCCTCACCAAAATTGAGAAAAAGCTTTCCTATTAAATGACCAAGCCACTTTCGCTGCATGCTAAATTTAAGGATTGCTCAAAGATTCTTGCCGCTACTCGTATATTAATTTTCGTTGAGCTCCCATCCAAAGCTTTTAATATGAAGCTAAAGCAACATTTTCGTGATTTTTTGCGGGCCTCTTCAAAAAATCACAATGGTTTTTACCATGTTGCCTAGGAGTTTCCTTGTATCCCGCAAGCCCCAAGCAGCCTTGGGCTTCTCTCCACTCAACTAGAAGGGTTGGCTCTTTGTGTTAAATCGATTGTGTATGCTATCTTCAGGAAAGACGCCTGGAAAACTCTTCTCAGGCAGTGCATTTCCTCTACTTTCTCCGCCAATTGGCCTACGTGGAAGAGGATTGGCTTTCGAACCCTTCTAGTCATGAAAGACATTCATATCGAGGTCTTGTTGCCAAAAGCCTCTGGCGTGCTTGATAAGTCGTTAAACCATAGTTTCTTTGGGCTGGTTCTAGCTTTAGAAATAGACTATCTTTCAATCAGCATAACCTTTGTATGTCTTATTGGGTTTGTTTACCTTGCGGTTTCGCAAAAAAGGCATTTATGCTGCTCGAGATTTATTTTCTAGAGAAACTATAAACATCCACTCTTGGTAGGATTTGAAAACTTAGCATCAGCTCACTTGGCCAGATCAAGAGACATTTGACATTGTTCTATTGACTCTTACAATGGATATATGTAATAACCCCAACGGGTTATCCAATATTTGTCCTAAAAATATTCAATAAGTCCTGGAGTAATTTTGTCAAACGGTCTTCATACAAGGTCTTATTTTGTAATTCTTGTTCTTTCTTTTGCCAAATCTCGTTATAAAACATTAACACTTTGCAAAGTAATTCCGTCAAACACTTGACATGTTTAATTAAGAACATTACTTCATCATTTTGTCATAAGAAATATATTGGCAACATATATAAAGTCTGAAATCGATAATCAAGAGACATTGACATTAAACCAAACAGTTTGCATTCATTATATGATGATGATATTTATGGTATCACAGAAAACTTAATGACAAACACTTGTCTAGCAAAGTGTATAAACTCAGAGTTCTGATTTTTGCTATGAAACACCATAACTAAGAATGACAGTTCAGATTTAAACCAAATACAAAATCTGATTACTTGGCCAAGTAGATTCAATAGCATGAAATGCCTAACAAACTAACCAGCAAACCAGGCGCTCAAGAATCAGATACAAATTGTAATTCGCACAATGAAAAGTTGCACTATAAGATATTTTCTTGAAAACTTCTGCTCGTTGCTCCAATTGTGAACTCTGAAATAAATCCACCTCACAGTGATGGCATGGGTTTTCATCCAAACCTTCCTGTTCCAAGGGTTTTTGTCCTTGAAAAACCAATCACTAATTTTCCAGCAACAATGAAGAAATAGCATAAAAATATATTCTCATAACATCTCTCAAGTGAAATGATAGCCTAGCTTATATAGTTTTTTAAGTTGGTGATTCTTTACTTTTAATTCCTCCTTATGAAGTAGCTTCTCGAACAAATTAGAAGAACTATAGTGACTTTAAATTATAACTTTATTATAGTCACTCATCAATTCAATTAATGATATACACTTGATAATTAATTATTATTAAAGTATAACTTTAATAATAATTATAATATAAAAACTCCATCATTAATTATCGTAAATCAATTATGACTTCACCATGAGGTAGTTCATTGCATTCACTGCTAACCAGGGTGCCTTACTAAAAATAGTAAGGGTCCATCTCTATCACCCTTGATTTACTAAAATTAGTAAATCCCTGAATACCCGGTCAAAACAGAGGTGCCAAAGATTATCACTCCAACTAAGGCCGATCCCGGTGCCCTGCCAAATATAGAAATGTTGGATAAATGACTTACTAAAAATAGTAAGTGTACCAAACTGACCCAAACGAAGAGCAATCCTGAACACTTCTAACCTTCAAAAGGGAAAGAGCCTCCTATTCTACCAACTGGAACCCTCTAACCATTAGACTTAGCCTATGAGTGCCAATGATAGGCTAATCGAAACAAACTCTGATGCTCACGAAAATGGGGACATTATAGTCCGCCCTCCCTAAGATTGCTTATCCCCAAGCAATCATGACTGCAAAGAAACTCCACTACATTGGAAGTCCAAAGGAAGACTATGAAATATTCCACACAACAACAGCACTACTGAAGCACCAGCATAACCACAATTGTACAGAAATGAACAAGCCAGTTGTCCAATCTCTGTGCACTAAAACTGTGCAGCTAAAACCAATAATGTACATGAGAATCAGAAATGAAATTGCAAATAATCCACACCATGTACACACTGCAATTATCCCCAATGAACCCAGACTGGAACCCTGATGCACGCGAAGGATCCCACAGCACACCAAAAAGTTTCCAACAAAATATACTTGGATCCCAAATCCTGAATAGAAGTATGCCAAGAAGAACAACCTCAGACTTCTATTGCACTAATCTAATCACAACGTCACCATGCTGCAAATGGTGAAGCAATCCAATGGTACCCATCCAACCTACAGTGCTAACCCTGTCACCACCTGTATCCCATTATAAACAAAACTCACATCCATCCATCATAAGGAGGTGAGAATATCTGGAAGCATCTACTATACCAAACCTCCCTCTACACTCTATCAATCCCCCATGGATGTGAAATCCAACCGTACTGTTGAGATAAGAACTCCCAAGGGTGTCTGTATCACAACCACGATATCCATCCTCCGCTAAACTACCATATATGTGTTGACTCTGCAAGTAGTCCCCCGCCAACTTGCAGCTGTTAATTCCATCTACTGAAGATGGTGAATATCCATCCCACAGAGGATGGTATAATCCTGGAGCTAATCCACACCGACACATCTTCAAGCCCTCCACATGTGGTTCAAAAGAAAAATGATGAGCACTCCTCACCGTGTAGTTACGGTAGAAAGCTCCAACCTTTGTCAATGGTTCATCACTGACAACTCTAGAATCAAGAGATGGCTCCAATCCCTGACCCCGAACAACTAATTGGGCAGGGCCATTGGTAACCCTCTCTACAAACCCAACCACAAAATCTCTATGAGGAAGCATTGTAATCAGATTATCTACAATCGCTCCCACCAAATGTTGAATGTCGCGTGAACCTCAGATAAGAGTAGCCTCAGTGACTCCAAACTGTCCCTACTAAAACTCCGAACTCTGAAGCAGGTACTCAATAAACGTGTTTGTGCAGTAAAAACAATGAGGCAAAATCAACCTGTTCTTCTGAACCCTCAATGATCACTCTAACTCTACAACACAAGTTGGCATCCAAAATCAGCCGCATGGGATTAAGTAACAGATTTGCTTCCAGGGGAGGGAAACAAATCTATATGAGAGCCATACTCCCTACCAGATAACATTCTATGAGTCCCCTGTGACAATGATGGAGTAGCGTCGTGTACTAACACACATTTCTCTAGAGAATCTACCACTGCCACACAAGAACCTATCAGTAAACTGATCTACATCATCTATCACAGTACTAACCTAAGAAGAACCTAATGCAACAAATGGTCCTCTACTGCTCTCAACCAAAGTACTCATCCCAACTGAGACTACTGCACCTATATCAACAATGGATGTAGCCACATTTGCACTACAACCCGTGGGTATATGATCATCACCAACTGCCACTCTAAAAGATTGTACTATATCTATAGTTGGTGAATACTGTGCCCTGTAGACTGGGTGCTCTCCAATGAGTCTATAGTCACCTCAAGCTCATGAGTGAGCTCATCAACCTCCTCTTCCTTCCCCTTCAATGCATCATAGCAAATACAATCTCACTCAAGAAGAAAGTCCCTATCAACAAGTAGCTGCAAGTAATTATGTTTCATTATCCCAATGGCTTCTCGAAGTGCATGGAAGTTTGGAACTCTGTCAGGGAAAGACCACTATCATCGGGCTCATCTGACATAGGAGTACTCCAACCAAAGGTAGCCAACATCTGACGAGCAACATCAAAGTGCTCTATAGTCGTGGCAATCATGCTATCATTGACCTTAAGTTGCCCAACCAAATGATATCTCTGAAATTCATAAATCCCATGCAAGCTCTCTGAATCAAAGTCTGCACTACGATATGAAGTTGTATCAACCTCGTGATAAACAGCAACATGTGTGCTATCATCAATGGACACATCAACATCTAAGGTATTGTTGCTAAGCACCTCATCGAAAGGCTCAAGTGGCAAGGTAGAAGTTGTTGATATGACAATATTTTCACACACTTCCACTTCCAATGTATCGGTATCAGCATCCAACTCATGATCCTAGAACCCCATGCCAACAAATGATTCTTCCAATCTGTTTTCTAAGGTCTGATCTGAAAAATCAGACTCATTATGGCATAAATCTTCATCAACTAATGCATCATTGATACCCGAAACTGAAGTACCAACATTAGAAAACTCCACAATACTATCATCCTTGCATGAAATGGCTTCTATCAACTGATGATACAAGGAAATATGACTGTTGTTGCAAAAATGAAAACTGTTAAGGGGTAGCCTTTGCATGCAATCTTCATTATGCTGCAAGCTAAGAGCTAATCTTTGTTGTGAAAGCATAAGTTTTTGCTGGATATTATTCAAGATGCTCTCAACACTTGGCTGCACACAATCCTTTGATTTTTTTTTTTGCTTGCCACAATCCATCCGATACTCCATATAGCAGTCAAAGAAAAGATCATTTCTAATCTTCTGTGGAAGCGCAAGGTACTCTCTATAAGCAACCAAAACCTCATCTTCAAAACCCATAAATGACAACTGCACCAAACTAACCCTTTGTTCTGAATGTAAGAAGCTTACCCAACAGGATGGCAAGAAACCGCTCTAATACCACTGTAATAACCTCAACAGGGTATCCAATATTTGTCCTAAAAATATTCAATAAGTCCTGGAGTAATTTTGTCAAACGGTTGTCATGCAAGGTCTTATTCTGTAATTCCTGCTCTTTCTTGTGTCAAATCTCGTTATAAAACATGCACACTTTGCAAAGTAATTTCATCAAACACTTGACATATTTAATTAAGAACATTACTTCATCATGCTGTCATAAGAAATATATTGGCAACATATATAAAGTCTGAAATCAATAATCAAGAGACATTGACATTAAACGAAACAGTTTGCATTCATTATATGATGATGATATTTATGGCATCACACAAAACATAATGACAAACACTTGTCCGGCAAACTGTATAAACTCAGAGTTCTGATTTTTGCTATGAAACACCATGACTAAGAATGACAGTTCAGATTTAAACCAAATACAAAATCTGATTACTTGGCCAAGTAGATTCAATAGCATGAAACACCTGACAAACTAACCAGAAAACCAGGCACTCAAGAATCAGATACAAGTTGTAATTCGCACAATCAAAAGTTGCACCTGTAGCTGCAGATTTGAAACCAGACCAGGCCCATTCCTCAAAGCAGCTTGATGGAGATAGACACCCAGTTAGATAACATAGTTTCTGTCCAATTATTCACAGATCAGACCTGGCCTTTTTCCTAAGGTGATTTGTTCCTTTTCCCTGCCTGGACATGACTATTTCTCAATGTCTTACAGCTGCTATAAAGTCTGTATCCCACATTTTGCTCTCCCAATCTGCAAATGTCTCTAACTTGGGCTCCCACTCAAAGATGCAATGAAATCTCAGTTTACTATTGTCATAACATCTCTCAAGTGAAACGATAGCCTTGCTTATAGCTTTTTAAGTTGGTGATTCTTTACTTTTAATTCCTCCTTATGAAGTAGCTTCTCGAACAAGCTGGAATAACTAAAGTAACTTTATATTATAACTTTATTATAGTCACTCCTTAATTCAATTAATGATATACACTTGATAATTAATTATTATTAAAGTATAACTTTAATAATAATATTATAACTCCATTAATTATCATAAATCAATTCTGACTTAACCAGGAGGTAACTCACTACAATCACTGCTAACCAAGGTGCCTTACTAAAAATAGTAAGGGTCCATCTCTATCACCTTTGATCTACTAAAATTAGTAAATCCCTAAATACTTGATCAAAACAGAGGTGCCAAAGATTATCACAGCAACTGAGGTCGGTCCATGTGCCCTGCCAAATATAGAAATGTTGGGTAAATGACTTACTATAAATAGTAAGTGTACCAAACTGACCCAAACAAAGAGCAGTCCTGAATACTTCTGACCTCCGGAAGGGAAAGAGCCTCTTGTTATGCCAACTGGGACCCTCTAACCATCAGACTTAGCCTACGAGGGCCAATGATAGGCTAATTTAAACAAACTTTGATGCTCACGAAATGGGTACATTACAATATAATCCACAAAATTGACATTCATACAGTCAAACCTTGATGGAAAGATTGGCACTAGTCTCCCAACACAACTTTCTACTACTACAAGTCATATTTGGGTCATCGTTGACTTTCTCCGAACCTTCCTATGGTGCATGTTCTGAACTTTCTATGGCATTTGCAATCACCTTTGTCTTTTTGGCAATGTTGGTATCACAACATTTGGTCGGTAATAATTGAGCCTAACCTTGCCCATTTCACCTTGTGTATTTTCCAAGACTTGCCTATGGGCTCTTGCCTTCAACATATGGGTATTCAGGACCCTCTATTCTCTCTGTGGACAACCTGAGGGCTTCAAGCACCTCTTTTGGTTTCGTCGTCGTGCCCAGCAACTTAGGAGTTGGATTCGTGACATTTTTTGCCTCTTTAGACTAGAACCATTTCTTGTGTGTTGCTCTTTTGAGAGATTGGTCTCAAATACCTTTTAAGTAAACCAATTTTGGCATGCTTTCAAGGTAGAGATTTCATTTTGCTTATGGAAAAGCAGTAACTTCGTAGTTTTTTTCTCACTACTCTATTGATATTATTGTCTCATTGTTCACTAAAGATTCTATTTTCTCTAATGTTATGCTTAAAATTCAAGTGCAAAGCCTGTAAGTCGGCACTGGAAGTTGCTCAACTCTAGGAACCAATGAATCATTGGGGCAATGCCCCATGTACTCTAGCTAGGGTCCCCCCGAAAAATTTTGCTTCAACTTTCAGGCGGCAAGAGCGGTTCAGCTAGGAATTGTTTTGCCTTGTCTCCTCCTAGAGATGTTGCCTATAGGTGGCCTTCAGATGGGGCAAGGTCGTCAACTAGTGGTGGTAGTGGATTGCCTTCAACTGGTGGTGGTAGTGGTTGGCCTAAGTCTTCAAAGTGGTTCCCTCGACAGGCCTTGGTAATTTCTCCAACGCCATATGAAGACAAATAAAGAGGGAGAAGATAAGATAGATGAGAGGATGTTAGTTCCTAATATCACAATGGACCCCACTGATGTATGGGGTAAACCAGATGAGTGGGATCCCCCTCTAACTCCCACTGTTGTTCCTCTCACCACTTGGCGGCTTTTATTGTTATTATTGTTTAGCTTTCTAAGCATTACCCATGTGAATCCAACGCACCTATTCATCAAAACAAAACAACAATTTCACTCTTTTATTACGCATTTTTCAAAAATCTAATTTTCACCTATTTTTTGAAAAAAAAAACTTCTTTTGGTTTGCCAATTTATTCCTAATGAGATGTGGGTTAAGTTAGAATATTTGTTTGAAAAAAAAATGAAATATGATGTCATCAACTACAAAATGACTTTATTCATCTTAATCCAAGCAATTTGAGCTTATCCAAGACTTTATTTCACAATTCAAATCATTAAGGCAGCCTGAAGATCAAGAAAGATTATGCACAATTAAATATCAATATACTTTCAAACTATACTTATTTGTTATTTGTTTCTACCTTCTATTCTATGAGTATTGCTTTGGGTATTACATTTACTATGTTTTTCTTTTGTAAGTCTGTTGAAAGATTCGATGGAGGATAGAAGTTAGTTCAAATAGGTACATTTTAACTGTCTTCCAAGTCGTACATTTGTTCCAAACCAATTTACAAAGGTTTAGAAGGCCACAAGTAGTTCAAATAAGAGGCAAAAGAAAAATACAACTTCCTCTACTTCAAAAACCAAATGCAAACTCACGAAAAAACAAAGCCATAGGGGAAAACTGCAAGAAAGAGGTCCCAATGAATCTAAATATATGAAATAAAAGATAGACTACTTGATTGATATCATCCAGAAGAATGACATTAGTATTCTTGATTCTCTTTCTCCTCTTCCAAATATGGTAACGTAAAAGGTGTGGCAATGTATGGATGAAATCAAAAATATGTTAGTTCTTCGGGTCAGGATAAAGCAAGACACAAGAAAAGTGGTCGAAACTTGAAAGTGAGCCAAGAGCTCATGTTTGGGGAAAAATGTTGGTGTAAGTGTGTGACTAGGATTGAGCACTACCAATTTCAACTTACTCAGTTTGAGTGAATTCTCCAAAACCATGAGTGTATACAATCCATGTGTTCAAAAAGACAAAACAGAAAGAAGAGAAATTGCGCAATATTGAAAAGAAATAAATCCAATGTGAATATTTTTGAATTAAACTCAACCAATAGATAATCTTCTTTTCAATTTTCTCTATTATTGCAAAAGTGCAGTTTCCTACACATGAAATTATGCAATTAAGTGCAGTTTTGCTGTCCTGATTAGTTCGAGTTCGAAATGGAGTTATTTATCACCTAAGCTAAATACAAAGGTATCAATCCATATTTGAATGCAATGTCTATATTCCTTGAATGTGAACTGACTCATGTTATGCAGCTGTTCATAATAGCGTAAATTCAGCTTTTAATGTGATGTACAGAAGATGCAATTTTTCTTACTATGTATGAAAGTGTGAATGATGATTCTGATACAAATAAAACACATCCCGTTCCACTATACAGAATGCAAGTTTTGTTGGAACTAAAAAACTGATTAAATATCAGTATTACATCATTATAAAAATTAGCAATAATAATATGGTGTATAGTTATTGTTAATAATATATTCAGTTTTGGGTTATTGGTTGGTTCTCTATGTTAAATTTAGATCAGAATATATGGCTTTTAATTTTTCTTATATAACCTCAATATATGTAATGTATTTAATCACAATATATAAATATATATTTATTATTGATATAATAACAGATATATATAAATATATTTAATATTCAATATCATGCTATATAAATGAGACTTGTATTGTGTTGTATATACTTGTCTTTGATCGATCAACATTTGAATATAAATATAGGAGACATGATAGTATAGAGGCATGTCTCCTTAAGGAGACATGACTCTATATTATCATGTCTCTTCATAACCTTATGTGCTATTAGTTAACCGATAATACTGATCGGCATTTAGCAGCTCAAACAATACATAGTGAAAGGCACCTGATCGATCATAACATAATACCCGATCTGTGTTATTCCAAGGAGCCCGATCGGTGTGTAGTAGAAGTGCCCGATCGGTATGTTATTATATGCTAATCATGTCTAATGATCGGTGTGCATAACCGATACTGATCAATGTGATAACAAGTCATAACCGATACATAGCAAATCGGTATGAATTATAATTGCATATTAAATTGATTCTTTTATTTGATTAAACCGATATCAATTCGGTATGTAATATAAGATTAATGTTGTTTATTTTAACAACTATAATATACATTATACATTTTATATGTATATTGATATGTATAATAATATCATTATTATTATATATATTAATATGCATATATAATGCAGAATAATATTCTCATATTGTTTTAACAATATTATCAATTCAATGATATTTATTTAATTCAATATAATAATAAATATGTATATTAATATATATAGTAGTAATGGCCATTATCATCATATATATATATATATATATATATATATCAGTTATTTGTTTTCTCGTAATATTATGATCATTTTATCTGATCGAAGCTATAAACATCAACACTCCCTCTTAGCTAGGGAAGATAAAATGCATATCACAATAAGCTCATAAATTGTGAAGGTTTGTTCATCAGAAATCAATTCTCATAATGTAATTAATTTAAACATATTCCCAATATGTGGATTGCCTCCATCGGCGATTCTATCCACAAGTTCTTAGG
>MU225113.1:1539751-1581309 GCA_018584345.1 Thuja plicata | reverse complement strand
AATTTCGGACCAGTTCGAATTTGGCAGGGTCCGCGGGGGGTAGGGGCCGAACCCGGTATCTTAGGTTTCTGTTGTTGCCTTGTTGTTGGCTACAAGTTTGGACAGTCCTTTATTGGATCCTCTGAGCTTGACCGCATCAAGTGGTATCAGAGTTGGTTCGTTTCTTGTGGAGCTTAGGGTTTTCGAAGATCTGGAGAGATGCCTCCGAGAAGATTGGACCCTAGGGCGATTGCAGATCTTTCTAAGGAGGTGGAAGCGAGGATAACAAAAAGATTTAGATCTGAAATGGAAGCAATGAAGAATGAAATCATAGAAGGTATCAAAAATGTTGGATTATATAGAGGTCTGAGGACAGATGATGGTTATGATTGCAGTTGGCTACGTCACAATTACATGATGACCAGTTATGGATCTGAGGGGAGCAGACGGATGCTACCACCTATAAATTTTACTGCACAGAGTCATTCCTAGATCACCTTCTTGAGAGTTCAGAATTTCGTGAGGGATCTTACCGAGCTTCTGAGGGTGTTCTCATCCGGGGTACTGGCGCAATTCGGCGTTTGGTGAGAGAGATTGTAGGTACCTTGACTATGATGCTCCCTCACAGAGATTTCGAGGTTGGGTTTGCTGAGAGGGTCACCCAAGACCCTGCCCAACCAATTGTGCAGAGTTCGAGATTGGAGCCATCATTGGGTTTGTGACTGGTGGATGATGAGCCTCTGACAGAGATCGGAGCTTTTTACCGACACTATACCGTGAGGAGCGCTTATCAGTTTTCATTTGACCCACATGTTGATGAGTTGATGGCACATAGATGTGGGTTGGCTCCTAGTCCTTATCATCTGTTTTGGGATGGGTTCTCACCATCAGCAGTTGATGGGAGTTTTGGCTGCAAGTCAGTAGCAGGTGACTTGCAAAGTTATGGTGATTGCAGGGATTATACAGTGTGGATATTTGGGTCCTGGTACAGCTTTGTTCAGGGGTATTCATCACTGTTGTGCAGATGGTCTACACACTCAGTACAGGTCAGTTGGGTGTGCAGGGGGAGTTCAGGGTGTATGTGATCTAAGTCTCCCATAGATCTTGGTTTTTGATGGTCCTAAAGTTCACTTCTTTCGGGATCCAAGCAGAGACAGATTCAGTACAGGAGTTTGGGTGAGTGGTTGTTTTGGGTCTCTTTACAGAGTTATCCGATTTTCATTTTGGGTGATGCTACAGGAGCTTACAATTTATGTCAGTGGCATGGTTTACTTTTTCATGTGGGATCCAGATGGATTGTGATGTTTCTTGTTCCAGTGATTGCTTGGGGACAAGCAATCTTGGGGAGGGAGGACTGTAATGTCCCCATTTTTAGCAGGTCATTGATTTGATGGTGCCAGGTCATTATTGAGATCCTCGTGGTCTGGCGAGGTGTTTGGAGGGTCATTGGTGTGAACTTACTATTTATAGTGAGTCAATGGTCAATTCCGATGAGCTCAGATGAGTTAGAAGAGTTGAATGATGCTCTCAATTTTCATTTCTAGCTTCTGGTTTGGGCTCCAAGAATCTTGGAGAGAGCGTCTATTTTTAGTAAGTCACCCCGTCAAGTTCGTTCATCATCTTTTATCATCGGGATCACTCCAGTGCATACGGATTTCGATTCTGATGCTTCTTCAGTTGTTTTCGCAAGTCGGGTGGATTATTATTATTATTTAATTAAATTTGCTAAGGTTGCCATTATTGCGGGTATTATATGTTGGGCACCTTAGTGTTATAGCTCGTTGGAAACAGAATGAAAAGTTTTAAATCTTGGGCACAAGAAACAGGGACCTTGCATGTCATAATTTCATGATATTGGTGAAAAGGTCATTTTGGAGCCAAATGAGTTAATAAATTATATTATTCAATGTGCCTAAGTATAAAAAGTGTTTAAGTGAAAAGTGTGTGAGAGAAGACACTTTTTAATTATAAAAGCAATGCTTTGTGAAAGGCAAATCATCTATTGAATATTTTATAATTTTTCTTCTTGAGCCTTGAGCTAGGGTTTCTGAGTTCTTCACTGCTGCAATTGTGCTGAGATAAACAATTGCAAGATCTCTCTACTGTATTTTTGTGGCTAAGGAGAGTTGGATTTATTCTGGAGATTATTTTCTGAAGAGATTGTTGATAATTAATTGGCACACTGAGACTGCAATTAATTTTGGAAATGAATTGTGTATTTGATTTGCATTTGTTGTGAGGGAATTGTATCATGTTGGTGGTTTCGCAAATCATAGAGGCTGCGTTTGAAAACAGCTTACCTATATCGCGGGTTGAAGGAGGGGAATTAAATCACTATTTGGCATCGTCTCCTCTAGCGTCAGCAACCTAGCAGATTCCAGCGTTCATGGTCTTCAAGCGCGTGGACCAGTCAAGGCGTGCAGAGCTATTTGAGGATTGTTGCGGCTACCATTTAAACCATGCGGTCAGCACTCCAACAGAATTGACATAAGGTAGTTCTTGTAATTGATTTGGTAATGTTTCATGGCTGATAAAGGATTACAATCGCCATACAATTTGATATTAATATTCAGTATTCGCATACAGAGGAGTTTAGCCTTTCCTAGCGAATTTGTTATTTGCTTTCAAATTCTGGAAAATGTTTTTAAAAAAAAGGTTTAATATTTGTTTTCAAAAGAAGTATAGTTTATTTTATCTTGTGAAGTAAAATTGTTGAGTTTGCAAAGAAGAGCCAGGCAGGCTCATTACATCCAACCATTGGAATTTGACTTGAAATGTTTTTTAAAGCCCTCCTTGGTCGGGGCATAAGGTTTGGTTGTGAGTTTCAAGGAGAAAATTGAATAAAAGTCTGATTTCATGCCAAAACGTGCCTGTCCAATTGTTTATCACAGGTTTGTTGACGTTTTATATTGGTTTGTTTTGATCCAAAACCTACAAGGACTTGGAGGATGGGTCCTCTTCCATTTGCAACTGGTTTGAAGGAATTTGGTACAACTAAAGTTATTGCAATTTTGGTTAGTGCAGGTCCGAACCCTACCTAGGGTTCCCAGTTTTAGAAAAAACGTCATAAATCCATTTTTAACCGTTGGATCTTCATATAAATAGGAGGATACGTCTGTTCTTATGTGTTCTTCAACTCCACCGAAGCGATTGGCTTAATTATATGCCTGGTAAAAGTTATTGATGACTCTTCCTTTCATTCTTACACACCAAATCTTTATCTTCTTGAAGAATCTGACTGTTCTACCATGTGTTACGGCCTTGTACTTTCTGGTACGACCTAATGGCTGGTTGGAGAATTTGCAGGGGTCTCTTAACTTTATCATGGCTTTTGTTTGACTTGAATCCGTTAAGATTTGTAGAAGTTACAAGCATTTTGGTATAAGTTGTCATAAACCCTTGTTTAATAGGCCTAAAAGCATAGCCCTTGTTTAATAGGCCTAAAAGCATACTTTATCATGGCTTTCATTTGACTTGAATCCGTTAAGATTTGTTGAAGTTACAAGCATTTTGGTAACAGTTGTCATAAACCCTTGTTTAATAGGCCTAAAAGCATTTTAAAAAGGAAGTATCATGGTTTGGTGATTTGGGTTGATGACAAGGGTTGAGAAACATATGTTGATGTCCCTTCATCCTCTGTATGTCAAGAGGTCAGTATTCCTTTTGAGTCCATGTTACCCCAATGGACTAATTTGATGGTTATGAATACAAGCCCAAGTTGTTTCTTGTTGTAGACCATGAAGTACCAAATAAGAAACTTTGCAAGAAGACCAGTTGTGTAGATTTCGTGTTAGCCTTGTGCCTCTGCATCAGGTGATGAGTGAATGCCTTTGAGCATGTCTTTAAAGAGTAATTCCATTAATATGTAATGTCCCCTTTTTGGGATGATATGGTTTATATTTGGATTAGCCTATTATTGGCCCTCGTAGGCTGACTGATGCTTACAGGGTCTCAGTTGGCAGTGCAGGAGGCTTATTCCCATTCCGGAGGTCAAAAGTGTTCAAGATTGCTCTTCGTTTGGTTCAATTGGCACACTTCCTATTTATAGTCAGTGACTATTTCAGAAAATATCAGTATTACTAATTATAGTAGGGCACCTGAACGGGCTATGTTTGCAATGTCGATCCCTGGCACCATTAGGTTGATCAGATATTCAGTGACTAACTATTTGTAATAAGTCTTATTTGCAAAGTTAATATTTTTGGCAAGGCACCTGGATACATGGTATATGCAGTGGTCGTCATGTTTTAGTTGACTTAGTGAAATAATGATATTTGTTCAAGTTATGTTATTTAATTATTAATAAAGGTGACTTTATTAATAATTAATCATTAAAGGGAAATTATAAAGTTATAAAGTCACTTTATGCACGATGGGGTCATGACCCTCAATTTAAGTGACTTAAAAGTGCATTAATTGAATATGATTTGTGGGGCCAAATATTTAAAGCAATTTATAGAGTTAATGTGAGAACATAATATATCATTTAAATGATATTAAAAAGCATTTATTGTGACCTTGACTTTGGGTGCCCATATTGGATAATTATTACAAAGTTATTATGCAACCCTAAAATGGATTTGAAATGTAATTAAAAAGCTCAAAGGGATAGACTTAATTGCAAGAAGTATAAAAGCACATCATAAAACAAAATAAACCTTATTACTATTGATCATTTTGACTATGTTTTTTGGGGATTTGTGACTGTGAAAGAGAAACCAAGGGTTTCAGCCATTTTATGCATTGAAGAACGAAAACTCTTCATCGTAATTGCAATCTTGAGGCTGTGAGGGATCAGCTGAATCATTGTCATAATGTGGGCTTAATCTAGAAGTCCAATCTGAGCATAAGGAGCAGATTTGTGCAAGGGTTTGAAACATATTTGAAGTCTCATCTATTGCCGACGTGTAGCTTCATTATTGCAGCCATTGTTGATCAGATTTCAAGCTTTTTATCTTGCTGCTACAGTAACACGTGAACAATGAAACACTACAGTACATTAGGTGAAGGGTTTCATTGAAGCATAGTTGCAAGACTCGCCAAGTGGCAAGTACTTGCCGAGTTTTTATTGCTGTGTTAAACAGCAAAAAAACGTCTTTTCATTCTTATTTTCACATTTGCAGCAGTTGGGTATGAGTTTCCAATTTTCCAGTTCAGGGGCGGAAGGATTGTATAAGTCTGATTTATTTAATTTCTTATTAAGTTATATTTGTATAAATACTTTCAGGATGTTTGAGATAGGTTCCAGCTTCATAGGAGTTAAGATGTAGATTCCAGATTTTGAAGGTTTTCAAAAAATTCCAGACTTAGCCAAATTTCAGGATTTAGCAAGCTTTAGTAGGGTTACCTCCCAAAATCCATCATGGCTTTCTAAGGTCAAACTGACGTTGGCAAAAGGATTCTCAAAGGGTTTTAACTCGTTTTGTCACAAATCACTTGGCTTCAACCCCATCTCTATGACAGACTTAGCTTAGCTCTCGCCCAAATCCTAGATAGACATGACTTACCAACAGGCCAAAATACTCAAACCTCATTTGCCGGACCTAGGGACTTGAAAATAGCCACCAACAAAGACTACCTAAGATCTAGTTATAAAGACTTTGACATTTGGCATTGATCATCGATCAAGCATCATAGATTCATACTATGAAATGATTTAGTTTTACAATTATGTATATTTCTCTTTTTTTTGTATATATAATGCATATATATACACACACGAACCCATACAGATCATGATGGGAAAAAATGAATTCACGAATCCACGAACCCGAATCTATCCCTGAACCCGAACCGGCAACTTAGAGTATTGGAGGCGGATTTGAGTGGCTTTAAGGAGGGCGGTGGATTTGGTTTCACATTGGATAACATCGAGGAGTCATATGAGGAGTCATTGTTAGTGAGAGGAGGAACTACATCCAGGATGGAGAGTGAGTCACACACATCATCAGAGATACCAAGCGAGGAGGCACAGTCACGCCCAGTGCAGGGTTATACTACTAGGACTAGACCCTCTAGTCCCTCTCTCGTATTTGTTAGTAGAGCTGGGAAGAGGAAGATGTAATTGTGATGATGTATTTACTTCTAGTTTTGTAGAAACTATTTAGTATTATTTTGCTTCTAGCCATCAACATCCCACATGAGAATGCGATTTTGTACCCACTTTGCATTTATATATATCTAAACTCAACTAGTTTCTTTTGTGTTCTCATTACTAAACTCATTGGATGCATCCTCTCATTGAATTTTGCAAAAAAAAGCATTTCTAATTAAAATTAAGCTGCTTTTTAAGTTCCCGAGTTTTTTCAAAAACTGGCCGAGTTTTTCCCGGATTTTTTTTTCAGGCCTTGGCGAGTTTTTGTCGAGTTTGAGTTTTGCAACATTGCATTGAAGTATATTAAATTCATCATCTGTTGTTAAAGTTTGAGCAGATTGAAGGAAACCATCAAGTGTTTCAGGCATTTGTTTGCAAAAGATCGAGCCCTTTTTACCAGTCACATTTATTGATGCAGCACCCAGAATTTTGATATCAAAAATTCTCTTCATATTAATGTTGTTTATTGAGAATAAAGGAAAGTCCATTGTCTATTTGTCACTTGCAGCTATATTATTCTCGCAGTCTTTGGTTATTTCCTTCCTACATTCGTTATTCCTTAGCTTTCTTTATACCTGGCATCAAATTGTGAAAACTCAAAGTAAATTCATATAACTATCAAATTTCAAGACAAACATATCATTTGCATAGCAAATCAATGGGTTGGTGAAGTTAGAACCTGTTGGGGTTCTTACAGTCATATCAGAGCGGTTTCCTACCATCCTGTTGGGGTTCTTACAGTCGTATCAGAGCGGTTTCCTACCATCCTGTTGGCGTTGGAAAATTAAAATTCATAGAACTCACACAGTTGATATCTGAGTGACCAGCACTCTTGCTTGTTTTAGTCATGGGAAAAACCAGAGAAGAAATTGTATTGGAAGTTGATATATTTTTTAAAGAATACCAGATCATGCCAGATAAGTTTAAAAAATTAGATGGTCTTGATGATTTCTTGGATTACTTGCTTGGCTTCAATTCGGAAATGACTGATACAGTGAAATATATTCGGGGGAAGTATGGGGTAAAAATAGTACAAGGTATATTTGACACTCCTTCGAGTAAACCTATTGAATCAGTTTGTCGTAACAAACAACTTAGGGGTGAAGTCTACAAGGAGTTCTTTGTATATGCAAAGAGGTTTGAGGATGACAACAAAAATTTCAGTTTTTCGCAACAGCAGTTTAAAATCTTTGCATTATCATGAGGTAGAAGCCATTTCACTTAAGGAGCATGCTTCTAGTTTGTTGCCACATGAAGGTACTCAAGATTTGGGTGCTAAAAATGAAATTGGTGATGTAGAATCATGTCATAATGGGTCTGATTTTGAAAATCAGATCTTGGAAAATAAATCAGCAAAATTCATTGGTTGGCAATGAGTCGCAAGACCGGGTTATTGATGGACATGCAACTACACTGGAAGAAGTGTGCGAAGACATTGTCAAATCAGTAGTTTCTACAGTGTCTTTTAAGTCACCCTATGAGGTACATAACAGCAGTACCTTTGATGTTGATGCGTGCAAACTGCAAAGTTGGTGGCACACATGTTGAAACTTATCAATC
Organism: Thuja plicata; assembly: GCA_018584345.1. Taxonomy (NCBI): domain Eukaryota; kingdom Viridiplantae; phylum Streptophyta; class Pinopsida; order Cupressales; family Cupressaceae; genus Thuja; species Thuja plicata. Next base: position 1,573,676 of record MU225113.1, on the reverse strand, counting down.
AGTGAGTGATGTTGAATCAACCTCTTATCATAGTACTTATTACAAACCAGAAAATTTGTATGGAAATGATTTGTCACAAGGCCCTCATCATTTGATTGGTCAACTGAAGGTTAATGACAGTATGATTGCTACAGCCTTAAAGCATTTTGATGTTACTCGGCAGATGTTAGCAACTTATAGTTGGCGTACTGTTAGCAACTTATAGTTGGCGTACCCCTGAAACTGATGAGCATTGTGATAGATGGTTCTCTTGCAGAGTTTCAGGCACTTAGAGATGCATTAGGGATAATGAAAAATCATCACCTACAACTTTTATCAGATAGAAATCATCTTCTCATGCTTGATGGCATCTATTATGATGTTCTGAAGAGGAAGGAAGAGGAGGTTGATGAGCTCACCTCTGAGCTTGAGGTTACCATGGGCTCGTTGAAGAGCACTCAATTGGCCCTTTAGGATTGATGAGCTTACCGTGGAGTTGAGTTTGGCACAATCTTCGTCTTCAAATACAGTTCAGGTTTCCATGGCAGCAGTTGGTGGGGATCTTATATCCACGGATTATGGTTGTAAGCAGGTTGAGGATGTGGCTACACCTATCATAGTTACCAATGCAGTTGATACAAATGGGATGAGTGCATCTGTTGAGAGCAGCAGAGAATCACATGTTGTACTAGGTTCTCCTATGGTTACATCCACTGCAGGTGTTGTTGGTGATGAGTCAGATGATGGGGATTATATTCAGAACTATGATAGTCAGCCATTGACCGAGGTGGGAGCTTATTATCGTGACTGCATAGGGAGGAGTACTCATCACTTCTTTTCTAATCTACATACAGAGGATTGATGATGCATCAGTGTGGATTGGCTTCGAGGTTGTACCATCCTTTGCAGGATGGGTACTCATCATCTTCATTAGATGGAAGCAGTAGTTGCAAGTATTCGACTCCATCTTCGATGGGGAATTACTTGCAGAGTTAGCACATCCATGGGAGTCTAGCAGTGGTCGAAAATAGTTGTGGTGTTGCAGACACCTTTCGTGATTCGTATCTCCGCATAGCAAATGGATGTGAGTTCAGTTTGCTTTAGGACCCGAGTGATGACAGGGTTAGCACTGCATGGTCCCATTGGTTGGCTTCACCATTTTTGGTATGATGAAGTTGAGATCAAAGTAGAGCAGCAAAAGTTTGAGGATGCTCCTCTTAGCAAGCTTCATTTCAGAGTTTGGGATCCGTCCAGTGCATCGGGATTTCAAACAGAGCTAACTTTCCGGTGATTACACAGTGAGGAGTGCCTACCATTTTATTTTTGATCCTAATGTGCATGACCCCTTTCAAATGCATAGTCTAGTTGTGCATATGTTATATAGCAAGTATAACAGTTCACATTGTGTAGTTTTGGGAAGTAAACTTTATCAGCCCTCCGAGTTGCTTCCATTTTAGTTCTCCTCCTACGACACCAGTTGTTGGTATTGATTTGGTTCGGCGGGTACTATCAATTATATCGGTGTTGATGTTACAGGAGTAAATTGGTATCAACAAGGACATTACATAGTTCTGCCCTTGTGATCCAGGTGGACTAGTGTGTTATTTATTTCTGAGATTGCTTGGGGAAAGGCAATTTCAGGGAGGGTGAACTGTAATGTCCCCTTTTTGGGATGATATGGTTTATGTTTGGATTAGCCTATTATTGGCCTTCGTAGGCTAAGATTGATGGTTAGAGGGTCCCAGTTGGCAGTGCAGGAGGCATATTCACATTCCAGAGGTCAAAAGTGTTCAATATTGCTCTTCATTTGGTTTAGTTGGCACACTTACTATTTATAGTAGGTGACTATTTCAGGAAAAGTTGGGATTACTAATTATAGCAGGGCACCTAAACGGGCTATGTTTGCATTGTCAATCCCTGGCACCATTCGGTTGATCAAATATTCAGGACTAACTATTTATAGTAAGTCATATTTGCAAAGTTACTATTTTTGGGAGGGCACTTGGATACATGGTATATGCAGTGGTCATCCTGTTTTTCATTTGACTTAGTGAAATAATAATATTTGTTCAAGTTATGTTATTTAATTATTAATAAAGGTGACATTATTTATTAATAATTAATCATTAAAGGGAAATTATAAAGTTATAAAGTCACTTTATGCACAATGGGGCCATGACCCTCAATTTAAGTGACTTAAAAGCGCATTAATTGAATATGATTTATGGGGCCAATATTTAAAGCAATTTATAGAGTCAATATGAGAACATAATATATATCATTTAAATGATATTAAAAAGCATTTATTGTGACCTTGATTTTGGGCGCCCATATTGTAGAATTATTATAAAGTTATTTTGCAACCCTAAAATGGATTTGAAATGGAATTAAAAAGCACAAAGGGATCGACCTAATTGGGAGAAGTATAAAAGCACATCAGAAAGCAAATCAACCTCATTATTGTTGATCATTTTGACTATGTTTTTGGGGATTTGTGACCGTGAAAGAGAAACCAAGGGTTTCAGCCATTTTATGCTTTGAAGAACAAAAACTCTTCATCGTAATTGCAATCTTGAGGCTGTGAGAGATCAGCTGAATCATTGTCATAGTGTGGGCTTCATCTAGGTGTCCAATCTGAGCATAAGGAGCAGATTTGTGCAAGGGTTTGAAGCATATTTGAAGTCTCATATTTGAAGGGTTCCATTGAAGTATATTAAATTCATCATCTGCTGTTAAAGTTTGAGCAGATTGAAGGAAATCATCAGGGGTTTCAGGCATTTGTTTGCAGAAGATCGAGCCCTTTTTACCAGTCATATTTATTGCTGCAGCACCCAGAATTTTGATATCAAAAATTCTCTTCATATTCGGGTATGCCCCTTTTTTGTAATAGGCAGATTAATGTTGTTTATTGAGAATAAAGGAAAGTCCATTGTCTATTTGTCACTTGCGGCTATATTATTCTCAAAGTCTTTCGTTATTTCCTTCCTACATTTGTTATTTCTTAGCTTTCTTTATACCTGGCATCAAATTGTGAAAACTCAAAGTAAATTCATATAACTATCAAATTTCAAGACAAACATATCATTTGTATAGCAAATCAGTGGGTTGGTGAATTTAGAACCTATTGGGGTTCTTACATAATACTATCTTGTATCTGCATGTTATCTTCTATCGGTAGTGTAATCTCTTTTCATGCACTTTATGACAGCGATATATCATTATTCATATGTTTATGATGAACTTCATATTGTCAATAAACTAAAACAAATTGAGGGTGGTTATTACAGAAACAAACCATATGATTACAAAACTTCGTAGGTCTTCTGTGGGATTTTAGATGCACGTGCCAATTTCTTGTAAAGAGGCCTGACTTGTCATGAACCAAGGGCCTCCTTGAAATGCTACATCCTTTTCTTGCTTTGAGCTAAAACCAGCATTAAATTTCCCCTTGGCGTCGTGACAATGTCCACATAAGCAATACAATTACATTCATTCTTGAAATTTAGTCTGACAATTCTTGGTCCAAAGTAAGTGCCTATGAATCTGCATAAAGTTCTTGCTTTTTATTAGCCAGATTCTGTATTCAATTTCATCTACAGATAAAGAGCCTTTCAAATCTGTAGGCATCTTGATATTAGCACTTCTCCTTTTGGGTTGGAAAACTGAACCCAGAGATGATTGATAAGATGGTATTAGAGGAACTTGAGAAACAATTTAATCAAGCACAATAACTTGTCTTAGGGATGACTAAGGTTGAAGCTGGATTCAGATTTCTCTTCTTAATTAAATTTCTGAATTTAAAATATTATATTACAAATCCAAATATAATAGATATACATGGAAACTACATAATCATGGCTGGAAAGTTGAAGAAGAATTGCATGTTTGGCACATCCAGCAGACATATATGATTCATACAAAATTTCTAATTGTTATGAAACTTGTCCTAGATTGTAGAAAACTTTGAGATGACAATCCTAGAACAAATTGAATTTCTAATTAGTATAAAACATCTCCTAGATTGTACAAAACTTTTTGAGATATTAATCCTGGTTTTGGCATCCATACATGCTAAAACAACAAATTAGACATCTGTGTACAAAACAACTAATGTACGTAGAAATGTAATCATCAGAGTAATTCTTCTGACAAACCTCGTGATTCTCTAGCTCTTCCATCCAACTTTGATGGGCATGTGAAGAATGTTTTGCTTCCCCATAGTATTTCCCCACCTTAAAGTCTGTGTACTTTCTGATGACATCAGCTTGCTGCCAAAAAATAAATAAATAAATGACCTATAGTCAAATAAACAAAATCTATAAAACACCTAAATATACCAATTCCATCTAAAAAGTAGGCTAGAATAAGCAAGCTGCAAAACTATTTCAACCAAACAGTTCTGTTGCATAGTAACATAGACCCCAATCAACAACCAAACAACATTGTGAAAATTCAAAAACCAATTCAAGAATATGCTAGCCCCTTCTCATCAATACTTCATAATTTGTGATTTAAAATGACACAGCATGTATCATTCATTTTGGTTGTGTATAAACTAGAAGCCTTTCCATGGAAACTGGCAATTTCTACCCGGAAATTCAAGTAAGAAGAGAAACATGAATATCAAGCGATATCCTATTTCTTCGCCCTAAAAGTGAAAAACGGGTTTAACAATGCAAAGTTTGAAATTTTTGAATTCTAACAACTGTAAAGGAATTCTGTTCATCCTTGATAATTTTGTGCAGAACAAGTACTTTTCTTCTTGTTTTCCCAGACCTAAAGAGATTTTCAATGCCAATTTGGAAGGCTTTTCAAGAACTGGAGCAGTATATCAAAGGTTTCCTGCAGCATCCCTTCAATTTCTTCTTTTTTTCTTGTCTTTTCTCTGTTGCTAACAGTCTTAAATTGTATCTGTCCTTAATTGAGTGGCTGATTTACATCAAATATAAGCCATTTTATTTAGCAAAAGTTTTGTTCCCCACAAGCCAGTTTCAGCCACCTTTAAGAGAGTTGGCATTGTAGAGTTTCAAAAGCCTGATTTCACAGTTTCAAAGCGTTTTATAAAAGACTCATTAGTTAGATTTCACTGATGCAATCCTTTATTAGCAACTTCCAACAGTTTCAAGTATACTGTTGTGTGAAAGGTATCCTAATGTTTTAAGACGTGGTTCAAGCCATTTTAAGGCATATCAATATTTTGTTCCAGCAGCTTGAGGATGTAATTGCATAACGAATTGATGGAGTTATCAAATGATTCACCATATAGGGGTTTAGTCTTGTTCAAAAAATTATGAAGGATTTGCCATATTTCAGAGGATTTATCAATTGCTCTGCAATTCCAAAGATCATTTATATGTGCAAAAAAAAGATTTAAGCAATGATCATATCTATTAGTGACTATTGTCAGTGTTATACTCTAGGTGAGGCGATGGATAAGAGTCTCGTTTACTCCCAAAGGGAACTACTTGATTACGCAAAGTAAACAGTGTACCAGAACATACCATACAATAATGCCAAAAAGAAAGTAAAGCTCACAAGAACATCGCAGAAAGATGAACTTTATTTCCAAATGCAATCCAGAGAATGCTCCCGAACTTTATTTCCAAATGCAATCCAAAGAATGCTCCCTTCCGATCTGAAGTAATCACATATATAGTGCCAGGCGGTTGGTTAAGAGTACCAACTGTCCGCAACTACCCAAGACTAATCGGAAGTAAAATAATATTTCATCCCCAACTATTTATTCTATAGCAACATGTTTATTCCAAAGCTTCGGTAAGTCTGCTGACTACATCACCCCCCCCCCACCCCAAAAAAAAAGGTCGTCTTCTAGACGATGGAAAAAAAATGGAGATTGATGACATTACAAACATTTAAGAAGGGTGAGGAGACGTCTCGGATCAATAGAGAGCAAAGTAACGAGAATCGGAATCGGATCGGAATTGGCAAGGCCAAATCGAATTGCGAATCGGCCATGAATCAAAATCAGATCGGCCACGAATCGGCAAATTTAAAAAACCCTTGAAATTTAGAGATTTTAACAATTTAAAACTTATTTCATGCACCCTTTATTGAATATAACTTAAACACACTATAACATCATCAAATAGAAGCTAACATACATAAACAAGGAACATAAATGATAAATATTAAATCCATCACATACGTTACACGTAAAATGAAAATTGTAGCTGAAGTAAATAGAAATCATAGGATCATAATGAGTCAAATCATAGAATGTATGTAAGATGAAGATCCGTAAGACATCAAATCATAAAATGTATGTAAGATGAAGATCCATGAAACGTATGTCTATCAGTATTTGTAAACAAAATGAAAAAACAAGGCTCTAGCTCAAGCCTCGTCATCATCCTCAAGCTCAGTCGCAGCCTCAGCCTCTGAGTATCATGTCTGCCTTCTACAAAGGCGTCTAAGGTAGGTCCCAGAGGATTGCTGAGCCATAGCCCCGCATGTAAGATGGGCTCACGAACAACATCACTAGGGCTTGTGTCTGTGGGTGCGCGTGTGCGTCTGTCAGTGCCTGAACGTGCCCTATGAGGCAGGGTGATGGTGATGGAGGGGTGAAAGGTGTTGCCTGGAACTACATTAACCAATCATCCACACTTGGTTCACCTTGTTGACATTGTGTAGTGGCCATGGTATCTAGCTAGTGACTGTGATACTAGCTCTTGGCGGGCGCTTGTACTTGGCGGGTTGGTACGTGCTTTGGCACTAGGCACTTCGACACTTGCCATTGTGGTAGCCATTGTCACGGATGGGGTTGCACGCCTCTTCCACTGAGTGAGGATAGCCACTAGTCTGGCCTCCTAGACTCTTGTAGGCGTGGTGAATCTCAGAGTATTTATTGGCAGCAATCGAGTTGTGGGTGAAAGTAAGGCAAGTGCGAAGGAAACACTACCCATGGCTAGGAAGGTATGCTCTAAATTCTGCAACCTTAGTAATGGTTGCATCCTTCTGGTGCAATCATGGTCGGAGTTTTCCCAATGGAGATGGTCCAAACCATGCACCAAGAGTCAACACAGCGGAAACAACCAATTCAAGAACAAGAAAAGACAATCAAGAAGCTACAACAGATCTTCACATTATCCAACAACATATATTTACATCACAGTGGCCTGCAACATGCAGCTTACAAACTTTCAGCATACAAGCCATATTACAATAGAAATCAGCACTAAACCCTAATGCTAACCTCCAAGGTTATTCTCCTGAGAACTACTCCCCGAACTCCTAAACAAAGATCAAAAGAGCCTTCGCAACACATATGTCAGCCAGAACAATTACATTTTCCAAGACTAAGAAAACGTAATGTGTACAAATATAGGTTAGGAACCAAATCCAAAAGATCTCAATACCAAGATGTAGAAATGAAGCAATCCAAGAGAGACGTCGACCAAAGATCCACGAACATCATGATGTGAGCCACTAAGCTTCGCCGATCAGGAATTGCTTTGCACCGGAAAACTCCATCTGACTGTTAGATCATGAAGAACACACAGAACTGATAATAAATCTTAAATATCTCAACAACGAAATACCCAAATGAGGTGCGAACCCGAACATAAGTAAAACATGATGTCCAGAACCAGCCCTGAAGTTCACAACAACAAATGATCCAAAACAAAGGAACACCACCAAAAACACAGAAACAGGAAAACAAGAACAAAACTAAAGGAAATATTTTTGGGTGATGCAAGATTACCAACGACCCAAGGATGCTCCTGCATCAGACACCCCTGGCGAGAAGAAAATGTTCCATAAGAGAAACTTATGAACATTTGACAAGATGCGGGACATAAATCCCATGCACATTCTTAATCCAAGTAAACGAAGAGCAATCTTGAAGAGCAAGTGTTCAAGATCCTGCTGAAGAAAGTTGTTGTGGGTGATGTGCTTCTTGTGGTTGGTCTTCCCTGTGTTGTTTGCTCTGTGTGTAATTGTAATGAGTCTGTCAGCCACCTGTTCTTTGAGTGTTGTTTTGCCAAGCGTGGCCACATGTTCTTTGAGTGTTGCTTTGCCAAGCGTGGCTGGTCACTGTTTCTTGGTCAACCTGCTGTTTGGAATTCTAAACCCGGTCTTTCTTGGAGTGAAATTCTTGCTGGTTATGTTTTTGATTTCAATGCCAAATTGAATTCCTTTTGGTCTGTTTTATTCAGTGAAGTTTTATGGTTCCTATGGATCAAGAGGAACAAGGAGATTTGTCAAGGCAGGAGGAGGAACCTCACTAAGTTTAATTGTAAACTCACATTCTTGCATATAATGTTGCAGGTTTCTGCTGTTCTGGAGATACCAAAAAACAGATTCATGATTCTGGTGCAGGAAGGTGAATTGTTAATTTACAAGGCGGACATAAAATCTGCACATTTCTTTAATGCTTACAAAGACATGCTGGACCAAGATGAACTGAACGCTCTTAACCATTTTATGGATGATAAGGGCATCACTAAAGAGGGCAATGAAAAGAGAAAACAAGAACCCGAAGCTCTCGGATGCTCCAAGCTGAGATACAGTTGCAGTTGCAGTGCCTGATATTGATCCCCCCTTGGGGAGATTTGAGACTGACAGGGCTGAGGATAGTAATAACATAGTTTATGCCAGATAGACAGATGCAGTTATAATTTTGATCTTTTGATGCTGAAAATGTAATGATATCTGATCATCGCCCAAAAAGGGGCTGATAGTAATCTAGACAGTCAGACTTAAATGTACATCTTGGTAAACTATTTCTAATAAAAAATAAATAAATTGGCTTTATTTAAATGTGCAGCCCTATGGTATATTTTAGAAATAAATATCAACAGAAAATGTGTGCAGTCATGTGACACATTTTCCATTACACAGTGGCTGCATCCTATCCACCAGCAGCTAAAATTCAAATTCCTAGACTGCAATTGTTCCCATTTTTAAAAAGATTCCGTGTCATACAATATTTAGCAACAAGTTCAACCATTTGTCATCGTCGTTGAACAAGAAACAGAAAACGCCGCAATTTTAGCGGTTCTCTAGAAGTACAGATGTTAAAACAAAATGTAGCGTATTCATCGAATTTGGCACTACCCGATTTCTTAGCTAGAAGTTCAACTAACTTAACAGGGGTCCTGAAGTAGAGAATCTGTTAGAAAAATTAGTGGAGAACTCAAAGAAGGGACGGCTCTAACCTGTTCAACAAGAGGTACGGTAGGCGCAAGGAAAACAAAAACATTCTTGCCAGGCTTCTTAACGCGCTCGGCAAGCTCTACCATTAGCAAAATAGCTATCAAAGTCTTCCCCATCCCTGTCTCCAGATACACGATAACATTCTCCTTCTTTGCCTTTTCGCATAAGTCCAGCTGATACCTGAATTTATCACAATAAAGCATTACATGCTGCAAATACACGCAGCTATTATATTGAACTGTTCATGAACAGTAAATGTAGACAAATTTAAAGAGACTGTTACACAAAAACCTTAAGAAACACAAATTTCTTAGCAATTTTACACTAAACTGTGAATGCGGGGAAATTAAGATAAAATTTTATAAAAACAGATGATCTAACTTTCTGGCGATGAGTCTGGGGTCTTTTCTCTCCGTTTGGGCGGGATCGTCCAAATTGAAATCAACCATATTATCTACAGCCAAATTCGCTTCATTATTTTCTTCTGTTTCGTCTATAGTGACCATTTTTAGGAGATTTTAGATGGAAGAATAGCAGAAGAATGCAGCAGTTATGCAACGGTAATATCCTGCTCGTGAACTAAGGCATGGTTGGAATATAAAGAGGAGAATGGGTAAAACTTTAGGAAATGAAAGCTCGTATGCAAGGAACTTTTGCGATACCTTCCCGGAAGGCGGAAGAAAAGAGTATGGAATAAAATTGACTTCAAAAAAGAGGAAAACGCCGGCCTGTGCTCTCCGCGCTCTTTCCTAGGAGGCCCTCCCATCTATTTTCTGAGAATGTTGGTTTCAAGTTGTTCCAAAGAATCGGTTAAAAATGACATGGGACACTATGATATGAGACAAATGGTTGAAAAACACTGCGCTTCTTAAAATAAAATGAAAATTTTAAATGGGAATAGCTTTTGGCCCATGTTGTAAGTCCTTAAATGATGTTGAGTTCCAAATCTACAATAAATAAATTTTTTTTAAAAATGAGGAAGACTTTTTAGGGTTTTTGTCTAGCATTCTTTTTATTTCAATTAGTTTTCTAAGATAAGGTGTTGTACATTTAGGATAATATTTATAATGTATATGTGGAGAATTTAGATGGACTTGTATCATTAGGAATTAACATTTTTACGATTACTTTATGTGTTGTACGCAATATTTAAACAAGCATATCTAGATTTTTATATAAAATACGTCGAGAGACATCAAATATCAAAATATTTAACATTTATGAATATGAATAAATCATGATGGTTTTGGCCTTCCTTATTGCACAAATCACCCCTTATTGTTAAACTTAATTAATCAACATTAGTACAATAGATATGAAGTAACATGATTATTTGAAACTAATCAACGATTTTACAACAAATATAATATATCATGAAAATTAAATTTAGGCATAAATACATTTTTTTAAGATTGAATTCAAAACATTTGTGAAATAATAATTTGAATATAGTTTGACTTAGCTAACCATTTATGTTTTTTTCCAAAAAAAAAAAGATAACCATTTATGCAAGAGAGGTAACTCTCAAACAAAATATATAATATATTATTAAAATTGAATATAGTCATAGATACATTGTTTAAATATTTTGCAAAAAAAAATCAAATAATATTTCTTAACCAAGGATGTATTGATATTAACTCTTTGTTCTCATTGTCATCAAGAATTTTGTGAATTAAGTTGTCAGATTGGACTTCACAGCATACAAGGTCAGTATCTCGTAGTGCGCATGTAACAACCTGAATGATGGCATGACTTGATGTATTGTGAATGTGATTGTGTACATGAAACTAAGAGTATCAAGCAACCATTCCTCAGGTGGACCCCTGAAATAACTAATATGTGATTGTCCCTTAAGAAATCTCATGAACTTCATACTGAGCTCATATGAGAGTGTCTCTTGATGTTCACCATTGGTCTAATAATAATCTTCCAAATGCATCCGGAAAGGTAAAGATCTTGAATCTCATGGTAAGGAGCAACTGACCAATTACAAAAATTAATAATTTCAATATGTAGATTATAGAATTTTACGTCTAAACCCATTTTGACTTTTGATCCATATAGGAAGTTAAAATACAATGCATAATTATCAAATTTTATTTGATTGATCCATGGTCCATTGTTGTTGATTTTATTTACCATCCTATCTCTCACCCAATATATGGCACTCAATTCCTCTATACGAAGGCGGACATTGAGTGGCAGACGTTGATGATAGTTTGACAACCAAGAGGACACCCATGATGCATGCACGTTATTGGACATTTTATTTTCCTGCATGAAAAATATTATTAGGTTTTACATTATTATTAAATAGGGAAAGATATATTTTATTATTATTTTATTATGAACTAATTAGAAATTTACATGAAGGATAGAAAACATTAAACAAATAAAGTTAATAGACATCATGAAAGAGTGAGAAATGCCATATAAAAATTTTGTAATTGTGAAGGTGTCAAATATAATAGAAGTATTAAAGTCATTGAAGCAAGTTTCAAATAAAAATATATTAAATGATTTATATTGTACGATTTTGACACAGTGCAAACATGACATGTACAACATTGATATCAAAACCTCTTAGATACAAAACGGTTTTGAAAATTTGGTATACGTAATAATGAAGTGTGTACAATTAAGTTAAACTATTATTTATAGTGAGGGCATTAATAGAGTTTAGAAATCAATTGATGTCAAAGTGCAAGAGCGTGCACTTAATTCATTTCAAAAAGAAAATCAAAATATTTGAAATGAAGATCATTTAGTTTGTAAGAGTATTTGATATTATTGTTAAACAATTGTTGATCATTTCTATTTTATATTTCTGCAATCAAAATTGTGGAAGTATACATATGGTATATATAAAATGTTAGCAATTATTATGATCAATAAAAAAACAAATGTATCAAAGTCATTGAAGCATTTTCATCAACAACAAATATATTACATAAATTATCTTCTACAATTTTGAGTCTATTTTCTTCATTCTTGCACTTGGCAAGTTGTTTACCCTTCTTCATTTTCTCATAACGGTCATATGTGAATGGTGGCATTATTCTCAAACCGTCTAGATATTTTACATGGGAATACAACCATAAATTTTGAACCCGTTCTTTCTCTTGGTCCTATATCAATTGTGGTTTTTGAAAGAGTCAAACCCTGGTATTTATGTATTGTTAATGCCCATGCCAATCTTAGTGATAATTGAAATTTCCTACCCCTCTGTATTGGTGTTATTGGAATTATAATTGGATGCTAATCATCAAATGGTATTCCAAAATATTTGTCAAGCTCAACCATCACATATGTTAGTGGTTCAGGTGGAGCACTTCCTGGTTTCTAGACAATTTTTCGAACATATCCTAGAGCTCCATTTAGAAGACCTTCTTGTAACCAAAGATTTGACATCAACATTACCCTTGAATTCTTACTAATCAATAACTTAGATCGATTTTATCATTTGAAAAATCCTCTGTTGTATTGACACTTGTTTCTTTTGTTGCAACACTACATGCAACAGGATGCTTCAATGAATATAACTTTTTTTTGTTATGATAATGAATGTTGTCATTTATGGAGAAAAAATGGATAGCATTGTCAAACTCTTTGTTGTTTGTAGCATCCATGTTATTAGGGGTTCTTTTCATAAGCAACCTCCAATCATCAATTTGTGGGTTTGCATCTCTTAGATTTGTCAGAAGTTGACAAAATATTTTTTGTTGGATGTCTTCTCCATCTTGTTTGAATACTTTATCTAAGGTAACCATTGTCTTGAATTATTCCCACAATAACTTTGCCTATTTGTTATTTTCATATGCTGGTCAATTATTCACTAGAGGTGACTGGCCCAAATCTACAACCAAGATTATAGATATAACTAAGACATAATTGATAATAGTTACATTGAAATGGTATAGTAATATTATTTCAACTTAGTAGAAATGAGTAACATTAAATATGATATAAAATAGGTACCCTCATAAGTCATTAAGAAGGTTATACCTGCAAAACTTACGTGTGCATTTTGTGGGAATGCCTTATGAGTCGAGAATCTATGTGCTCAAGCATGTTCTGACCAATGAATCTCATTTCATCAATTAAAATGTATTTGATATGTGATATATCTTCTAAAAAAATTACAAATCTTGTTTCTTCTAATTGAGCAAATCTCTTACTGGAATTCTCAATTTCAAATGAATTGTAGAGGCCCCTATATTGAATGCTACAACTCCTATTGGTGCAAGTAATAGAAGGGGTGAACTAGATGGCATAGATGCATTTTGAAGGGCTTGACTAATAGAACCAATTAGATATGACTTACATGTTCCTGTTGTTCCTTGGATTATCATGAACAACAACACTCCATTCTGATTTGCATGGTAGTGTGTCATAATTATGTCAAGTTCCATTTTTTTTTACCATAGAGGGTTGTGAAGTTGATGCATTGTGGTACATCATCATGTATGAGAAATCCATGATCTCTCATGTTATTTATGAAATTGATTGCTCTAGCCATGTAATCTTCACCTTGATATTCATGAGACCAATCTGTAAATCTATTAAAGTCCCTTCTCCCTAACATATCTATTTTAGAAACTTGTATATTTTGGTCATGATGCACTCTAGATATAATTTCTCATTCATGTTCTACGGTATTACCACAGACAACTTCATTGTCTTCATTATCAGAATAACTAATATTCTCAACATTTTCTATAGTTGTCGTTCATTCCCCGCACCAAGAATTATAATTCAATGACTCCCAATTTGCAATTATGGAGTCATTATCATGACCAATATGTCTTTCTATGTCACATAATAGTTTATAAAGTAAAAACTTTGGTAAACATAAGTCAATCCATTTATCTAAATCATATGGAGGAATAGATACAAACCTAGGAAAAACTCTGACAATAGCTGCACATTGTCTTGACTCTCGTTTGTTGTCTCTTCTTCTTTTAGGATTATATATCCATGATCTGGTTGCATCAATTAGTGAAACACCTCCCATAGAAGAAGGCCTTTTTTTATATCCATCAATTAGAGATTTTTTTTGGTCTTCATTATTTTCTTCACTATGTATGGTTATAGGTTGGAACACTTCACATGAAACATTTAGATTAACAAATCTTCTACCAGTCTCTACTAATGGAAGTTCTAACAACATGTGATATGTTTCTTGAGCTCCAATGTCTCTTTCTGTAAATGTATCAGTTAGAAGCCTTATATATGCTCGTCTAGCTAAACCATCAAGATTTTCCATGTTTGAAAGGCACATCAACATCTGGTGGTATGTTTCAGAGGTTTTCACTACTTTTGGTGCATACTTTGCAATATATTTGATTGTGACATGCTTGAAAAAAATAGGTTTCCAATCCATATTTTATCTCCATAGTTGCAATATGTGGTGATTATGTGAATTCACTCTATCATCATTTCTTGTTGGATCAATTTTTTTCTATCGTGTGTTTATGTCTTTATATAATTTGGATCGCTCCATATTCAATGTCCAAGGAGAATTATACCTATTATAAATTATAAAAAATCATCATATTTATTATGTGGCATATTTTTAACATATTTGAATTTGATATCAAAAAATTTTACTTAAAAAGGTAGTACCTATTGTATATGGTTAAATGGTGATCAATGGTAAATCACCAAGTCATGCATGTACATTGAAAAGGGACCCTAAAATGTGATCCCTTTTTCGACTAGATCTTATCAACAAAACCCAAGTAGATGGAGGGATGTTAATGCATGATCTAGTCTTGGAAGGAATGTGTCATTTTAGGGTCTTGTTTCCGTTTATGTAAGGATGATATGATAAAGATGTAATGTATGCAAGTAAAGTAGAACACACATTCATGCAATGATAAACAACAAGATATCATATCTAGTGTACCAAAGTAAGTGCTAAAAGGAACAAGGAGGATTAAGAACTCACCTTGAAGGCTAGTAGAGGATGCAACTTCAAATCTATAGAAACCCTATCAAACTATACTGAAACTGGAAATAGAGCAGGATCCGGAAAGCTACAGGTTGGAGCTCTTTGTTGTGAAAATTTGAGTGATGTAGGAACAGTTCAAACTTGGTTCAACCTATACCTGGGAGGTCTGAATTTGGAGGTCTCAGGACTGTGACTGATATTGCACTTCCAAATCTACAAATTTGAGTCTAAAACTTTGTGAATCTGTACGTGCACACAAGAGAAGGGAAAATTGTTGGGGGGAGAGGGGCTTGCCTTGGTCGAGCCTCTGTATAGGAAATAACCTTGAAATGAAATAACTAAACCATTTAAAACAAGATAAATGTAAATATTCACCTTGCTTGTCAAACCCTTGTGGATGGATACAGATCCTCTATACCCACAATGATGTATACTTACTTGATTGAATGTATATTGATAGAATGTAGGACGTCTTCACCAATGCAATAGATCTACACTTTCCAAATCATAGATCATGGATGTATGTATGGTTGATATTCTCGAATGGAAGAGGAGAGGAATGAAGAATGGATTCAAGATAGCCTTCAAATCTTAGAGCCAACTCCTTGATTTCTTGCTTGAAATATTCAAAAAGAGCAATTGAATTACACCTTGGACTTGATTGATTGAGATTGAATGATTGTATGAATTCATAGGCATGTATATAAGATATATCATAGAGGTTTCATAGATAGTAGATACATAAATGAAGTAAAGAGGCCTCCTTTTATAGAGATTTTGGGATCCAAATTTGCGGAGACCGACTGTACTAGCAAGGAAAATGAAAATAATTTTCATCGGGCCCGAAACCCACCAAATTTAAACCCCCGAGGTATAGGTCACAAGTGGCTAGACCTATACCTAGAAGAGTAAATTTTGAGGTAGATTTTGTGGGGTTCAAGAAGTATTAAGAGGCTCGGGGAAAAACGAAGAGAAAAGTGGGAAAATCAAGTATAAATGCATCCATAATTGAGGAGATTACTAAAATGGGGACCAATAGGTTCTAGAGCTTCCAAATTAATGGGTGCTAACTTTTTAGACCTATGCATTTAGCCCACACTTTAGCAGGAGTATGATACAAGATCATGCTCACTGTAAAGTAGACCAAATGCATAAGATGATCTTACCAAAGTTAAGGACACAAGGAAACATCAAGCCCCTAAGTGACTTAAGTCCTCATCAAATCCAAAACTAAGATAAGAGGTACATCACTTGAGAGAGAGAGAGAGAGAGAGAGAGAGAGAGAGAGAGAGAGAGAGAGAGAGAGAGCATGTCAAACATAAGAAAATAGAACTAAAAAGATGTATCAGCTAAGGGAGAGCTTTTTTATATCTAGATATTTGCTTGGTATTGTTGGTATTTCCATGAATGCAAAAGGGAGAGATTATTGGCATAACTGATGTAGATATTAGTTGAGTATGTTATAGTAGAGATCTAATGATAGGCTGATCAATTATGATGCTTTTATTGATGTCAACTTAGTGTTTGTTGGTTGAAAGTCTACCTATAATGTTGATGTATGTTAAATAGGTTTAATCTAGAGTTGTGATAAGAGTTTGTGTGTGTGCGACCATAAATAAAGACTAAGTGATGTCTCTAGATGATGCATCTACGACCGCACAGGTTTATCATATGTATGGTGTGACGTATGATTGATTAAAGGTTGATAGGTCAATATGAAGAATATGATGAAGCCAATGAGGAATTATTTGATGATTGTGTCAAATAGGTTTGGATTCAGGTGTCGTGATTTAGGTTATGTTATCTTTAGTATGTTATGGGGTTTTTTTGCGACCGCGTCATGTTTGGGTGATTGGAAGACAAAGTTTCAATGGATAGGAGATTATTCAGTGAAAAATTAAAGAAGTTCTTAGAAAAGTTAGTCATATCCTTCATTGGTGACGATGTGTCCTATTGTTGTAAGTGATAATGTGTTCCATGGATTGTGATGATGTTGTAGATAAATGAGGATTGATGACTTGGTATTTTTATGATCATATTTAATGTAGTTGTACAAGAACATTGGAAAGTGTGTTGTGGTTTGACTTTTCTTTGTCAAATTGATCTGTGATTGATTTTAAGGTCGAGCTATGGTTTTAAGAGAAAGATAATGATTGGTATTATGTTTTAGGGCTTAAGAATTGAGCGGGAAAGTTTGTAAAACATTTTTTAAGGTGGTTCATTTCCCTAATGAAATTGTCCTATAGAAATATGTATAATGATGAAATATACAAGCGTAGATTGTCGATGGAGTGGTGCTATCAAGACAAGAGAGAAGAAATAATATTGTCTAAATGTGAAGCATACATTAAGCTTAAACTAGATCTATACTAGTAGAGGATAAGTGTTATTCTTTTCATATCACTTTCACATGTTGATTCCTAACAGTTTCATCAAGATAAATCCCTTTATCAGGTAGACCCTAACATGTCTGATTTGTAAATACTTTAACCAAGTGACTCTTTAATTAGGGTTTAAAAGACCTTAACTCTTACTCCTTACTGGGTATATCTTGTAAAAGGGAAAATCTCCTAACAGGGCTGGACGTAAATCCCATAACGGGGTGGATCCTAAGATGGTCTTTCTCTTATCGTGCATTTGTAAGCTCCTAACATGGATAATCTCTTAATCGGGCGTACTTCAGAAGAGTGAAAAATTCTTTGTGGGTTCCATCCCGACACATGGTTTTTCCCAGTTGGGTTTCCACAAGAAAAATTTTGGTGTAATTGTGTTGCATAGTTGTGGATGTTCATCTTCATTGGTTTGTTTATTCATGCAATGAATGTTGATTGATGCAAGTTGGTTGAATTATTTATGAATAGTTTGAATTGTTAGATTTATAATTCACCCCCCTCTCAGTAATCCTAGATCTAATTATAGTAACATGCAAGTCAAGAGGGAACAATCAAAGGTCACGTGTGAACCGGGAAAGATCTTACTAAAGGGAGAGACAATTTGATGTCACATGCTCAATTTGTGGTAATAATGGACATCTGGTTGTGAATTCAAGAATGAGAAATGAAAGAGGAAATAATGTACGATGGAGATCAACTAGTATGGCTTGTTTTCATTGTCACAAGAATGGACATATAACAATGAACTGTAGATTAAGGAACCAATCAGTAAACCACTCAAGCAATCACAAAAAATGGTAGATTGTGAATGTAGAAGAAACTAGGAAAGAGACAAATAAGACTTGTAAGAAGAAGGAAGATAGTAGGACATTGGAGGAATCCACATCTACATTGAGTGTGGAGAATTCATCATCAAACTAAACCTTTATGTGGCTTAGGGGGAAAAAGTTTAGTTGAATCCATCTTTGGACCCCCTATAGGTGTATGGTAAGTTCTATCATAATTTTCAGATGCAATAAGGTTTTTTGGATTATATTATGAATCTCTGATAAATAACATGGTGTTTTGATCATTAGTAATGAGTTTTTGGGTCAATTGGTGAAAATATAAGTTCTAACAATAAGTACATTTATTATAAGTGTGCGAAGGTAGATAAAACAACTATTTTGGATTTCATTTTTCACCTTGCATAGTCTATAAGTTGTTGTGAAGTGAAAGAAACAATATTTGAGCCATTTGTTGTGATCCAAGATATGAGGAGAGATTGTTTGTGTTGATCTGGAAGAGAAAATCAATCGGTTGTTGTCATGTTCTTTATCAAGAACCCTAGTTGTGAATTGTTTGAGCTATTTATCAAATATCTATATGTGTGGATGAAAATTTAAGATGGCTACTCCTGAGTTAATAGATATTACTGAGAGAACATGACTGGAGTTTAAGAAACATCCATTCAAATCGATGGAAGACAACCTAGTGGGTGCCCTAACTAGTGTGCCTTGTGGTTTTATTCACTATAAGTTGGAAGACCTAAGAACAACGAAAATACATGAACAATATAATAAGTTATATAATAATAAATTAGTGTTGAAGGATGAGCATAAATACATCATAAATAAAGGTTTTCATCACATGCTAAATTAGCCTTCTGAAATTGAAGATAATCAGGTCAGGTATGTTCTAAGTAGAATTCATGAGCAGTTCAAGTGGCTAGATCGACCACATAAAATTACAATACAAGAAATGTTGAAGACAATTATTCAATTGTGTATTGTCATTGATGTATACACAAATGTAGTGATGTTACACAAATGTCTAATCCTAACCAAGCACAGTCAATATATGCCAAGCTCTCTCGGGCATTGAAGAAGAAAAGTGATTTTCAGTTCTAACTGAGTTCACTCGGGAAATACAGTAACGGTTGGGCATTGAAGGATTATAGTGTTAATCAAGTTATATATTTAGTGTCAGCCGACTAACAGAAGTTTACACTTTATGTTTAATTGGTTAGATGCAGCCGATAGACTTAAGTTTTATTATTTATTTGGAAGATTATTCAAGTTGACTTGACAAGGCTTATTATATATGTACAAGTTCAAGTTTGGATTGAATATGTAGAGATGAAATAAGCAGAAATATATGGCAGAGTTTTTATATGAAGAGTGAACGCGAAATAAGATAGAATTTTGATTAAGGACAGAACATCCAAACCGAGCTGCAATAGAATATTCGATCAGTGAGGATATAGTTTAAAGCCAAAGCAGAGATCTAAATCAGAAAAGATAGTTTCTTCTTCAAATAGTTCAATCCATTGTTACTCTCTAACAATTGTAGCAGTGATCCAAATCTCTTTACAGAGTAGACTTAACAGTCTTTCATAAATCCTCTCACAAGGTGGAATTTCTAAATTGAAGTGTTTAAAGACCTATAACAAGGCAACTCCTTACAGGGTGATTAAATCCTCTAACAAGGTCACACCTAATAGTGTGTTTTGTAACCTTTAACAGGGTTAGCTCCTAACATGGCTCACTTCAGAAGAGTGAAAAAAAGTAACTAGTTGCAATTGGTGGTTTTTCCAAATTGGGTTTCCACGTTAAATCTTAGTGTCATCTATGTACATGTTATTTTCTTTATGCTTTATGTTTCTACACTTAATCACTAAAGGATAAACACAGTTAATATCTTAAGATTGCTTTGTTAACCGAGTAACAACAGAATATCTTTATTAGCTGAGTAACAACGATAAGTTTGATTAAGACATCTAAGGGACTTGGATTTGTTTTTGTGGTAACTGATTCACCCCTCCCCTCTCAGTTACTCAACCCATTTCAAACAAGAAATTAATATTGTAATTGGTCTATGCGCATCCGGTGATGTGCCCATTCTTTGCACCATTCCTAAAGAAGACGTGATCAAATGGCCAGAATCTAAGTAGGATGGTTGTGCAATGACTGTGAATTATATTACAGATGAAAAGGTAAAGTATGCATCTATGGTTATTAGATACAAGGTGTATCACTCTAGTAGGATGAATAGTATACCCGGTGGTTCTATTCATACAACCCATATGATGATCAAGGAAAATGAAGACTATGATTTGGTTGAAGCTATGAGACAGGAGCTACTAATGAATCTGCAAAATATAAAAAAGGACAAGAGACAAAAGTTCAAGTATGGTCAAGTGATCATGTGTTTTTTTTTCTATTTCTAAAACATTTTCCCTTCTATTGGTAAAATTACATGGTCAATAGATACTCTAAATTTCATTCAAATCAACAATAGTACCTAAATCTTAGGAAATTATTTCACTAGCAAAGTATGGGGTTACTTTAAAGAATTTCAGAAGAAGATGCATGAAAAGGAAATAATACCATTTGAAATTGTCAAAAGGTATAAGGATACTATATTATTCATGGAAGATATAGAAATTTGTTTTATGGAAGCATTCGAGCCAAGAACCTCATGGGTGATGCCTATGGGTTATGAAGTGGACGAAGACATTATGGTTATGTATGCAAAGAATTTTTTTGGCTCAACCGATAGATCCCAAGACTCCAAGATTTGCTACATATCAAGAGAAGTCTCTTCAAGTGCACAATGATTTGATGGAATCACTTATTGAAAGAAAGGTGAGAAAGGAAGTTGAGAAATTCATTATTCAGAAAGGTTTCACAAAAGAATAGATTCAGAAAGCAAGAGATAAACATAGTACAAAGAAAGCTAGTACATCTAGTGATGATGATGATGATGATGATGATGATGATGATGATGTTGAAGTTGATGGTGCAACCGATAGTACCCCAACCGATCGGCATACTAGAAGTGACACAAAAGTCAAGAAGGAGAAACCTTCACCTCCTATCAAGATGAAGCACAGAAAAGGTGACAGGCAAAAGGTAGAAAGAAAAGGAAAAGAGGTTTAAGAAATTTTATCGTTAAGAGAGTGAAGGGATAGAATAGAGAAAGAGTAGATGGATCTAGAGGAAAAAAGGAAAGAAATTCAAGGTGGTAGGTTTCCCCACTACTAAAAATGTTGTCTAAAGCAAGTAAGGTAGCTTCTGTCAATGAAATTATTCAAAATGTTATTAAATATGGGATAATTTATGGATTTAATAAGTATTATCACTTACTTGATGAGGGAGATCAGAACAAGGTTGAAGATTTTGTAATTGCAAGTATAAATAGGCTAAGTCAAGTTTTAATCCAATTGCAAGGACAAATTTCAAATGCCTTATATGATCAAATTGATGCAAGATGGAAGGTAGCAATTATAAAGGATAAGGAGCTATTAAAGTAGATTCTACTGATCCTATTACCCGATTCATCTAAGGAATAGATAGATGATATGATTAAAAATGTAAGACCTTTATTTAGGACCAGAACAATAGTTACAAAGTTGTTAATTAGGGAGACTCAATCGGTGCAAGATGAAATAAAGGAGTTTCTAAGAATTCATTTAGGTCTGGTAAAGGATAAAACTGAACATATTGTTATGGATGTTCAAGAAGAACCGGTGAAGGAAAAATAAAGTGATCTAGTGGTGACTCAAACTAATGAGGGATTTACTATTGACGGTGTGAAGATCACACTTGAGGAAATCCAAGATGAGGTAGATAATACAGGTGATATCCCTGCCATGGATATACAAGATGAGCACATGGATACATGAGATCAACATCAATCACATGCGAAAAAAGATGCACATAAGGACCAAAAGGCAAAAGAGTCATTAAACATGGGTATCAATCAGGATATGAGTGATGATACACAAGATAAATTTTCTACAAATGATCAACAACAAGAAAAGAATGTTACATATGACATTATGCAAGAACAAGAGGAAACTACAGAGAAGGAACAAGTTAAAGAAAAGGTAACACCTTCCCCACAGTCTAAGAAGAGCATCAATGAAGATTATAGATCGATTAAGGGATATATAAACTTGAGTAAAATGATCCCCAAAGATATGATAGACCTTCCAATAACAATCAGGTCAACAGATAAAAAGAAAAAGGATGCAACAAGAAGCACATGTGATTCTCACTGCTAGAGACACACTTTCAGATTACACACTTTCAGATTTAGATGGTAACGTGAAGTATGATGAGACTTCTATATCAATAGAGAAAATAGTGCATTTGGTCACTGATATCGAAGAGGAAATGAAGACTTTAGAGGACACTACAACTTTGAAAGAAGAGAAGGAATATGCGAAGATGAGATCTAAGAGGTTAGCACAGTCAATCATTTTAGAATAAAAAACACTTACTTCAACTATCAATAGGGAAAAGGATGCATTAAATGAAGGTGGAAATAGTCTCAAATCTATCTCTGACTTTTCCAAATTCTTGAAATATTTAGAGATGGATAGATGTGAAGCTCAGTAGGTGCTTATATTCAAGACCCTTGGAGAGTAAGGTTGGCATAGACAAAGTTGAAAGGTCATGCAACTTTGTGGTGGAAGTAATTATAGAAGGATAGAGAAGAGGAAGGTGAAATGAAGATCACTCAGTGGAGGTTGATGTTTGCAAAGTTGAAGACTAATTTTATACCTTAGGACTATGAATTTGAGTTATTCAAGAGGTTGCAAAACTTGAAGGAGAAAGACCTGAGTGTGAAGGACTACACCAAAGAGTTTTACAAGGTAACCATTAGATATGGTAACAAGAAGCTATCTAAAGAGAAGGTGTCTAGGTATGTGAATGGTTTGAGGTTCAATATTCAGGATGAGATGAGTATGTTGAAGATTGGATCTATTGAGGAGGCTTATCAGTATGCCTTGAAGGGAGAAGATAAGTTGAATAGGAAACAACAAAATAACTCTAGAGGAAGAGAGAAGCAAATTACTGGTGGTGATAAAGGAAAGCAAGTTGCTAAAGTAGAAGCTCATTCGATTGCACCTAAGGGAGGTAATGGAGGTAAAGAATTTATAGGTACTTTATTTAAGTGTGGCTTGAAAGGACACAGGGTGTTTTAGTGTAAGGAAGACAAGATATTTGCCTATGTGAGTGAAGAAGGTGGACCATCTGTTGGTGTCCCTGAAAATGCTCCTAAAGGAGGGGAAACTCTTATGTTTAGAAGGGTGATGGTTAGTAGGAATGCAAAACCTTATCATCAAAAGAGTTTATTCAGGACTAGATGCAAGGTTGGAGGTAAGTGTTGTGAGGTGATTGTAGATGGTGGGAGCACTGATAACTTAGTTTTTGAAGAAATGGTGTAGAAGCTTAGTTTGAAAATACTTAGACATCCAAGACCTTATAGGATTGTTTGGTTGCATGATGATCATGTGGTGGAAGTAAGGGAACATTGCATGGTGAATTTTTGCATTGGTTCTTATAAGGATGCAGTATTATTCAAAATAGTGGTCTTGAGTGCATGTCATGTATTACTTGGTAGACCTTGGCAGTATGACAAAGAGGTTTTTCATGACTTTAGAAAGAATTTAATAACCATTAGCAAGGATGGTAAGAGGTGTAGATTTATTCCTTTGGTAGCTAAGGAGAAGGCAAAAAATGTAAGTATTTGCAGACGATATTAGTTGAGAGCAGACCTGAAGGATGAACTTAAGGTTGGACCTGATGGTGAGTTGGATATAAATCATTTTCATGACCTGGTTGATGGCAGCAGGAAGGCAGTGTTGGTTGCAGATGATTTGTTGGTGTCGTTGAAAATGCTCTTAAAGGAGGGGAAACTCTTATGTTCACAAGGGAAATGGTTAGTAGGAATACAAAACCTTATCATCAAAAGATTTTATTCAGGACCAGATGCAAGGTTGGAGGTAAGTGTTGTGAGGTGATTGTAGATGGTGGGAGCACTGATAACTTAGTTTCTGAGGAAATGGTGTAGAAGATAAGTTTGAAAATACTTAGACATCCAAGACCTTATAGGATTGGTTGGTTGCATGATGATCATGTGGTGGAAGTAAGGGAACATTTCATGATGAATTTTTGCATTGGTTCTTATAAGGATGCAGTATTATTTGACATAGTGGTCTTGAGTGCATATCATGTATTACTTGGTAGACCTTGGCAGTATGAGAGAGAGGTTGTTCATGACTTTAGAAAGAATGTAATTACCATTAGCAAGGATGGTAAGATGTGTAGATTTATTCCTTTGGTATATAAGGAGAAGAAGGCAAAAAATCTAAGTATTTGTAGAAGATATTAGTTGAGAGAAGACCTGAAGGATGAACTTAAGGTTGGACCTGATGGTGAGCTGGATATAAATCATTTTCAAGACCTAGTTGATGGTAGCAGGAAGACAGTGTTGGTTGCAGATGATCTATTGGTGTCCCTAAAAATGCTCCTGAAGGAGGGGAAACTCTTATGTTCAGAAGGGCGATGGTTAGTAGGAATGCAAAACTTTATCATCAAAAATTTTTATTCAGGACCAGATGCAAGGTTGGAGGTAAGTGTTGTGAGGTGATTGTAGATGGTGGGAGCACTGATAACTTAGTTTCTAAAGAAATGGTGTAGAAGCTTAGTTTGAGAATACTTAGACATCCAAGACCTTATAGGATTGGTTGGTTGCATGATGATCACATGGTGGAAGTAAGGGAACATTGCATGGTGAATTTTTGTATTAGTTTGTATAAGGATGCAATATTATTCGACATAGTGGTCTTGAGTGCATGTCATGTATTACATGGTAGACCTTGGCAGTATGACAGAGAGTTTTTTCATGATTATAGAAAGAATTTAATTACCATTAGAAAGGATGGTAAGAGGTGTATATTTATTCCTTTGGTAGATAAGGAGAAGAAGGCAAAAAATATAAGTATTTACAGAAGATATTAGTTGAGAGTAGACCTGAAGGATGAACTTAAGTTTGGACCTGATGGTGATTTGGATATAAATCATTTTCAAGACCTGGTTGATGGTAGTAGGAAGGCAGTGTTGGTTGCAGATGAGGAGGATTTCTGGATGAAGAATAAGTATGGGATTTTTGTTCCCCATTCTTGCATATTTTCATGGGTTTTTCTCATGGAAAATATTTTTGTACCCCAGTTTTCTACTGTAGGAGCATCTTGGGTCCTCGATAATCTTGGATCATCCAAAAACAATTGGTATTCTGGTGAACTTTGTTACCAATTTTTGTGTTTGTGTTATGTTCTTGATCATTGGTTGGGTGATTTCTGTTTTGATGGAGTTGTGTGGTTCTTTAGAAGGTGTGATCATGATATTGTGTACATGGGGTCATAAGGAAGCATGTCCTATTATCGCAACTCTTGTGGAATTATTGTGCTCGAGTTATGATGGATTTTTTGATTGGTTGTAAAAGGATTTTCTGGTTCCAGAAAGTTTTTTGAGACTTTATGAGCGATCGATTCGTGGAGATGTTTGGAAGGAGCGGTGAAAAGGATTTGTTCATTGTTATTTGTAGATTCAAATTCTATGATCACACTTCTCGAGGTGACATGGTTTGAGAGCTCCTGTTATTTCTCTATCAGTTGTTGTTGTTCTTTGTGACACTGGTTCAGTGGGGTTAATCAGATGATTGATTGAGGTCGCGGTCGTTATTCTGATAGGTTGAGATGATTGACATGATTTGCTAGGTGGATCTATATGTGGCCAAATTTATTTGTTGGATAGGTCATTTTTAAATTATTAAATGTTGCATTTAATTAGAGTTTAGGTCGACTGGGTCTAAAATGTTTCTTGGGATGTTTAATAGTTTGTTGAGGCTAACCTATTGGTGGTTATGTATAAATTTAGGGCTTGCACTTATTTGGGGAAGAAGGAAGAAGTTTTGAGAAGTGTTGGGTATAAGAGAATATGATAGAGGATAACTCTGTGACTTAGGAAGATCTAGGAGTAGGTCTAAGTTGAGTTTTTTTTCTTTGTACTTGGTCGTAATCGGGAAGGCCTTACACCAGACATGTATGAATAAATTATGATTAATAAAACTTGTTGTTCTTGATTTCATCTTATTATTTTATGTTGTATTGACTCTTTTTGTAAGGATTTGACATCTCCTTTGGGGATTCTTTATCCTTGGCTACATTAGGAGGTATCAGAGCAAAAGGGTTTTGATCTTGTGGTGGCTACCGATCTAAATTCTAGATTTATGACATTCATATGGCATTTTATTGAGGTGGTAGAGGTTGGATCTGACTCGCATCAACAAAGGAGTTGCACAAGGAGGCCGATAGTATGATTTGTTGTTGTTTGTTGGGTTGTTCTTGAGAACTAGGGTTAGGGTATCATCTTTGGTGAATCAGATCATTGATTGGAGGTAGTTACACCTAAGATATGGAAGGATGCCACCAAGAATGAACCCTAGGTTGATGGAGCAGATGAAGGAAGGAGAAGATGAAGACAGATCTCTGAGATGAGATTAGGAATGAGATGACTGGTTTGAGTAATGAGGTCATGGTAGGGATTGGGACTATTGTTACTGAATTGCACATGAATCCTATATTTGATGATGGTTTTGAAGAGGATGTAGAGGGATTTGGAGCTATGGATGTTGCTTGAGCTATTGGGAGTGATGGATCTGACTGGTTGGTGAGACCTATAGATAGGATTGGTGTTGGTTATAGGTTGGAAGTATCAAATTTTGTAGGTACTTTCAATCTTGAAGACCTGATTGATTAGATAGACGAGTTAGAAGATCACTTTGAGTTAGAAGATATTCAAGACCCTTGGAGAGTAAGGTTGGCGTAGACAAAGTTGAAAGGTAACCATTAGATCTGGTCACAAGGAGCTTTCTAAAGAGAAGGTGTCTAGGTATGTGAATGGTTTGAGGGTCAATATTCAGGATGATATGAGTATGCCAAAGAAGGGAGAAGATAAGTTAAATAGGAAACAACAAAATAACTCTAGAGGAAGAGAGAAGAAAATTATTGGTGGTGATAAAGGAAAGCAAGTTGTTGAAGTAGAAGTTAAACCAGTTGCATTTAAGGGAGGTAATGGTGGTAAAGAGTTTATAGGTACTTTCTTTAAGTGTGGTTTGAAAGGACACAAGGAATTTTAGTGTAAGGAAGACAAGATATTTGCCTGTGTGAGTGATGAAGGTGGATCATCTGTTGGTGTCCCTTACAATGCTCCTAAAGGAGGGGAAACTCTTATGTTCAGAAGGGTGATGGTTAGTAAGAATGCAAAACCTTATCATCAGAAGAGTTTATTTAGGACCATATGCAAGGTTGGAGGTAAGTGTTGCGAGGTGATTGTAGATGGTGGGAGCACTGATAACTTAGTTTCTGAAGAAATGGTCCAGAAGCTTAGTTTGAAAATACTTAGACATCCAAGACCTTATAGGATTGGTTGGTTGCACGATGATCATGTGGTGGAAGTAAGGGAACAATGCATGGTGAATTTTTGCATTGGTTCTTATAAGGATGCAGTATTATGTGACATAGTGGTCATGGGTGCATGTCATATTTTACCTGGTTGACCTTGGAAGTATGACAAAGATGTTGTTCATGACTGTAGAAAGAACATAATTACCATTAGAAAGGATGGTGGGATGTATAGATTGATTCCTTTTCTAGATAAGGAGAAGAAGGCAAAGAATTTGAGTCTTTGCAGAAGATATGAGTTGAGAGAAGACTTGAAGGATGGAATTAATGTTGGACCTAATGGTGAGTTGGATATAAATAATTTTCTGGACCTGGTTGATGGCAGGGGGAAGGCAGTGCAAGTTGCAGATGAGGAGTATTTGTGGACGAAGAATAAGTATGGGATTACTATTCCCAGTTCTCACAGATTATTATGAGTTTTTCTCATGGAAAATATTATTGTACACCAAGTATCAAATGCATGATCATCTTTGGTCCTCATTAATCTTGCATCTTCCAATAACAATTGGTGTTCTAGTGAACTTTGTTACCAGTTTTTTTTGTTTGTGTTCTGTTCTTGGTCACTAGTTGGGTGATTGTTGGCTTGGTGGAGCTATGTGGATCTTTAGAAGGTGTGTTCATAATATGGTGTTCATGGGGTTATGAGGAAGCTTTCCCTATGATCACAACTCTATTAGAATTATCATTCTTGATTTATGATGAATTATGTGACTTGGTGTAAGGAGTTTCTTGTTCCAGACAATTTTCTGAGATTTTGTGGGCGGTCGATCTATGGAGATGTTTGGCAGGAGTAGTGAAAAGGGTTTGTTCATTTTTGTTTATAGAATTAAATTCTATGATCATGCTTCTCTATGTGACTTGGTTTGAGATATCATGTTATTTCTCTGTCGGTTGTTCTTCTTCTTCATGATACTAGTTCAGTGGGGTTAACTGGTGGATTGATTGAGGTTGCAGTCATTGTTCAGATCGATGGAGCTGATTGGCATGATTTACTAGGTGTATCTATATGTGGATGACTTGATTTGTTGGATAGGTCCTTGTGAAATGATTAAATATTGCATTTAATTAGGGTTTAGGCCAATTGGGTCTAAAACATTTCTTGGGATGTGTGATATTTTGTTGAGGTCAACCTATTGGGGGTTGTGTATAAATTTAGGGCTTGCGCTCATTTGGGGAAGAAGGAAGAAGTCTTGAGAATGGATGGGTAACAAAGAAACTGCTAGAGGATAGCTCTTAGACTTGGAAAGATCTAGGAGTAAGTCTAAGTTGAGTTATTTTTCTTTGTACTTTTCCATAATTGGGAAGGCCTTACAACCTGAAATGTATGAAGCAATTTTGATTAATAAAACTTATTGTTATTTATTGTATCTTATTATTTTCTACTGTGTTGAATCTTGTTGCAAGGATTTGATATCTCCTTTGGGGATTCTCTGTCCTTGGTTCCATCAAGTTTACTCTATACTTCCTAGACAAAAGTAAGTAATGATAGATAAAATATAAGTTACTAATAATTTTATCAAAATAGAGATAATCCATCATTAATATACTTAAATTGCTACAAACATTTCAAAACATCAAAATATTGATACAATAGGTGACCAACATGTCGAATTCATCAAACAAAAGATGAATTGATATTGTAATCATTTTGCCTCCTTTATCCATGAACTACTCTCCACCTACTATGATCGAGGACGAGAATGGGGTCCAGACACTTTTTCCCCCAACCATAGAGTGTTTAGCTCCCTTGGTGCTCAACATGAAAGGTTTAGCGCCCGACCCTAGACGAGGAACCTAGCAAATCAAAACTGACAGGTCAGGTGGAATCTAGTGCAACATTGTGACCTATCTATATTTCACCTATGACAATATAGAATCTATATAATGATGTGGCAGGGAGAAAGTACAAAAAGCATATACAATATCAAATATGCAACATCACTTTGGGTAAATCATAATTTGTGCTAGCTCCCTGGCAGATAGGCTTATAAAATTAAATCCAATACCTATCCTTTCCTGATATTCCACATTCGACACCCATCCATATAAATACAAGCACACATGAAATAGAAATAAAAATAACCTATATTTCCCATATTTTTTATTTCAAAACACAAAAATTATTTCTGCTTCTACTAATGTTAACTTCCAAGAATGCCTACTAAAGCATAGAGCATGCACAATATCATAAGTGCATACACCTTGAAAACACTAGCATGCATATGAAAGCATGTAAGAGCATACAATTTCAATAATCTAGGCTACCCATATGTCTATAAAAGCACTCATAGTTATACAAACGTATCTATCTATGCATCTATTTGATGATAAGATAAACAAATATGCATACACTCATGCATACACCTTATCTTTCTAAGTGAAGACAAGCATAAGTAAAACACAGATCCATGAACTCTTTCATAAGTAATGCAAGTGATTTCTACACAATTTTCTTAGAAATCAATGTAGATTTATCAACTATATTTTGTGATTTTCCACTTGACTATGTATCAAATTTAGAATACATCCTATCATTATTTACTATAGAATTATTCTCATCCAACATTTATAAAAAAAATACTTCATGCGATACTATTTTCCTTTAGATTAAATAATTTGGGTGAAGGTGTTTACTTTTAGAAATGTGATATTCAACGCTCACAAATTTCAATATTTCAATTAATTTGAAAGTTGGAGAAAATTCCACTTTCTTTAATCAATTTAATTCTTTATACGTTTGAAGGAAATAACTTAGAACTTCCAAAAAAATTGCTTCACTTATCATTGAGGATTCTTTCCTACAAAATAGATTGATTTCTAAAAATAAGTCTTTCCCTATCATTAGGGGATTTCTACTTGAAATTTTGTAAACATTTATAATTCACTTTGCTACTTCTACACTTGATAATTAATCAAATTTAAGCAAGAATGTGATAATAATATTTATTTATTTATTTTTATGTAATCAACATGCATACAAAATAAATATATGATACCATTGAACCCCTTTTATTAACAATGTTTTTTTTATATCACTTAATAACTATTTTATCAAGAGAATGTATCAAAGTTATAACAATATTTTCCTTATTAAATTTATAAAAATACTTTTTCCTTGACCTTTTACCAAATACACGTATATAAAAGTAATTATACATGTAAAAGTTCTTTTAACTAATTTTATATAATTCCAAATCTTTTATCAAAAACTAAAGGAAAATGCATGTAAAATATTTTAACTCTAAAATTTACTTATTCTTTAACTCCAAGTAACTATTAAAGAATATAAAAAGCCTCAATTTATTAGATAATATGTGCATTGAAAACTATTATCAAAAATTGTTTGATAGAAGTAGAAACCCAACTTCTTACTGTAAACCTAGAAAAAGGCATAGAATCTATATTAAGGCAACCACAAAATCTCTAACTATATGCTAACCTATCTAATCTACCATTAAAGTCATTGAATGAAAAGGTGCATAAAATAAGCATAAAAAATCAAACACCCCCTTCAAATGATACTCCATTGTTCTCCTTTCTTCTCCATCAAAATGGATTGATGTTTCTCTTTGCCAATGACACAATGCACAAAAATTTGAAAGCAAAAGTGATAGCAAGAATACTAGGAGATAGTGGTTAAAGAAACAAGACAAAATGAGCTCAATCTATAGTAGTTGAGAGCCCAAATTGCAAAATTAGCAATTAGGTGTGCAAATTGGAAATTTGCATCACTCGTGACACTTGGTAAAAATGAGAGGGAAATTTGTCATATTTATGACAAATTATGACACAATGGAGGCCAAACTAGTGGGTGGAAAGATGTAAGAAAGGTAGAAGGGAAAGTGTAAGAGGTGAAACTAATTAATAGGAGATGTAGGATATAAAATAGGAAGGGGATAAGTGATGTGGATTTATGAGGATTGAAACAATTAAGAAATACAATATTCCTCACAAATAGGTAATTAAGATTTATGAAATTCAAAATTCCATAAACTCGAAATTGGCTAATTAATTAATTAGACATTAATTAATTGTGGAGACTTGGGATAAAGGGAATAAATAAAGTGAATTTATTTATTCAATTAGGATACAGGGATAAACTATGGGTTATTCATCCCAAGAGGACAAATTAGTTGACTATAAATCGAATTGATGACATTGATGCAAGATTGACTTGGTTTTATATGATCTTGATGAGGACTAGGAATAATTCTGATGGTTCCAAAATGGTTTAGGAAAGGACGAGGCATCAATGAACTTTGATAATGTCAGAGGATCGATCAACATGATCTCAGAATGATCCTGGCATGATTAGGAAAGGATTGGGACCAACTCAAACTGATTTAAGAAGATTTGGCATGATTTAGGAACGATTAGGAAAATAATGAATTCAGCCAAAATGAGAGAAATGTTAGTAACTTACCAAATGTGAAAAAGAAACAAGATAGAAGACATGTTAAAAGGGTACACATAGGTGTGAACTATTTTTAGGTGTCGACACTTCCCCCGTCTTTGATTTCATTTGATTATGAGAATCGTGTCAAAGAAAAATAAAAAAAATCATGCCCTAGTGGATCGATAGAAATGGAGGTAGGATGCCCCCTCGAAACATTGGGCAGAAATTAACAGGCGAACAATTTTTCAAAAAGAAAAGTGATTGCAAGGATTGACGAAAGAAATGTTAGGAGAAAGAAGAAATAAGACAGAAGAGAAGAATAAATAGTAAGGATGAAACATTGCTTTCATAAATGCATTATTGTCATAAGAGCTTTATTTAATATGGAAAAATGGATGTGTCGCACCATGACACAGAAATTTAGGACGATAATGCAATACTTTTGTCTAAAAAAAACACATTGCAGACAAGGAATGTTTCCATCCATCTTGAAGCATATGATGGATCAGTTACATGATGGATTTCCTTGTTCGTCTATCACACATCCTCAAAACTTACCCTTGCATATAGAGGTATTAATCCAAAGACATAGGGTCAAGAGAGTTCTCATAGATGGGGGAGCTGGTCTTAATATTTGCACTTTAAACCTTGTCAAGTCTGATGACATGTAACTGATTAAATGTTTGATAATGTTAAGTTGAAGATAATGCAAGATATTAAATTAGTTAATGGTTTGTATTGTCATTGATGTCAACTTGATATAATTTGTATGGTCATGTATATAATGCCAAAGACTTCAAAGAATCAATGGAAAAAATATTATGCTTTCAACAATGCATAAAAGTCAATTATTCACTAAGTGACAGATAACACCGACGGAGTGCACACCATCGATAAAGGCAAGAACCAAAGTCACAGTGATACCTGACGAGTAGAAGATAGTGTTGCCCGATGAAGCAAAATCACAGGATGCTCGATGAGTAAAATCCAATGTTTCTCGACGAACGAAGATCCTGAAGCTGACTGGAGTCACACCGACAGAACTGGCAGTTGTCACCGACGACTAACTGCAGAGTTGACAGAGAGAACAAAGAGTTCAGAAAATGACAAAATTTCTAGCTGGCAAGAGCTAAAGATAGACTTAACTGGTTGTTTTCATTGTTTTATTCAACCAGAGTTAAGTGATTGATTTAAAGAAGATTTGTACAGTTGGAAAGAAGATAACTATGAGATAAATCAGGAGTTAAGCTTTAAATCAGATTGACTGGATTGTTTTTCACGCCAAGAATCAAGAATCAAGAATCAAGAAACGGTGACTATCATGTCTATATAAGAGACAAGCTTAATTCATTTTAGAATGATCACATGACCGGGGGTGAATAGAAAGAGCATGCTGAAGAGAAATTGATGAAGGATAACTTCATACAGTCCTGATCAATCAAGCTGAAGGAGAGCTAAATAATTTTGTAGACACCGATGAACAGTGAAGCATAGCATCATAGAGCAGAAAGTGTGGAGCACAAAGAATTGAATTGATACATTAATCAAAGAGGTAATGTACTTAAATAGATTTGAAAATCTGCAATTCAAGTTGCATTAAAAACAGGTCATTGTGTTTCAGTTTAACCATTGAAGCATCAAGTCTCTTAACAGAGTAGGACTTAATAGTCTTCTATATATTGAGGTACATCCCAAGGAGTGCCAAAAAGGTTGATTCATGAAAGTAG
>MU225113.1:1506669-1526200 GCA_018584345.1 Thuja plicata | reverse complement strand
TAGTTCCACAATGCTCAATGATGAAAATATATCTCTGTTTGCATTTCTTTCGCAAACCTCAAGGACAATTAGTTGCATTGCATCTTCATGTTAGATTAATTGCATTTCAAGTTAGATTAAAATGGCTAGTATTTCTAGCATTTTTTCAAGTTCAAGGGGGAAATTAATGTTGACAACACTTTATCAATTTAATGGTTTCAAATTATCAATATGAGATTGTTCTTTTTGCATTCATAAGCATTAATCATTATTCATTCTATATCCATATCAAGTGAAAAGCAAAGAAAAGAAACATTAATCATTAGACATTTATCCAAATCATTTAGACTTGCATACATCAAAAACCTAAAAAATATAGTTGCATTCATTTATCATTGCACTAAGTATTACATCCATATCATTGCATTGCATAATCCATACATCATGATTAAATCAAAAAATCATATAGAATTAAGTTGCATTAACATCATTTGCATCCATTTATCTATGTCCTACTCTAAGACATTGCATCCATAGCATAATAGAAATAAAAGCATCATAGAAGCATGTAGATATGCATAAAAGAAATCTCATAACAACATCATCAAAAAGGGAATCAAAGATCATCATAGATAAATGTCCACCATCAATGTCTATAACATAAATCTGTACATCAATAAATGATCCATATAATCAAAGTCCTGATCAACAATGAATGAGACATCAATACAATATCCAGATATCATAGATCCCAATCTGTCTCATGACCTAGTAGGGGCACCTAATCCATCTCTAGCAATACCAGTACCTAAATCCCCTGCACCATCAGGATTCCTGTCACCTGATCTATCCTATGTAGAAGGTGGTGCCTGACTAGTGCTAGCATTGGTAGGTAACTGTGCTAAAGTATCCAAAAACTACTACAACATAGTTGTAACTTGGTCTAATCAACCTGTAACTACAGTCATCCTTGCCTATAATCCTCGAACATCCTAAACTAAGCTGTCCACAATAGGAGGAACTGGAGGTGTCTGTGATGCTGGAGGGGCCTGAGGTGCATGTGGCGCTAATGGTACCTGTGGTGTCACTGGTGCTTAACTGCTTTGAGGATCAACCTGTCTCTATGGAGATGTAGGTCTCTGCAAAACCTGTCCCTGTAATGGAACCTGTCTATCCACCTAGACATGTCTCTATCTTTGCCTAGCCCACTCTGCACCAACTCTGCCAGGAGCCTGTCTCTGCGGAGGTACATGTGCCTACACTAATATCTGTCTAGGCTACCTAAATCCACCACCTCGACCCCTAACATGACCACCCTGCATCTGAGGTCCTACAACTCTCCGTTCTCTAGGAGCCCTAGCTGCCCTCTGAACTCTTTGTCTCTGAGGTCTTGTGTCATCATCATCATCACCATCATCATCATCATCTCCGTCATCATCAAAAAGCTCATCAACATCAGGAATAGGCTCCATCAGATCTATGAATCTAACAAAGCGATATCGCAAGAACCACTCTCGATACTCAACATACATCCCTGCATCAGCTACCTAAGTCATCATATCCCACATAACATATCCAAGCTGATCAATTTGTATACAGGCCAACCGATAATCAACCTATGCTCCCCACATAGATCTCTTTGCCTATACTCTCACATAAAGTGCCATACCTTGGGGCATGTCCTGTACTCAGCCGTACTGACAGAGCACTCTCCCGAAGCAAAATATCTTGATACATAGTGGTGATCGCCCAATCATCCACCAAGGGGAAAACATATATGGTAACTCATCATCGTCCTCTCGCCACCTCTCGCAGAGTAGATATGGTCTCCAAATGACCTGTTCACTATCATCAGTAGTGCGTCGCCAAAACTCAACCTTTCCTAGATGATGTTGGACAACCATGCCATAATATAAAAATGCATATGGATACCCTTGGGCCCGCACTCGTGCTGAAACTAGTCTAGTGATAGGAATATGCTCCCAAGTCCAGAACTGTAACAAAATTGCACCTGCTGAAAGAGATGCACTGTGTCAGTATACAACCTCATGTAAATCATGATATAGTTGGGCTAGTACGCAAGAACCCCAATCAAATCTTTGAGGATATGCAATCAAATCCTCCAGTATATGGCCCCATCCGACCACAAATCCATGACCTCTCCTATCTGGAAGTAGTAATCCTTCAATCACTGCTCCTAAAAATGCTGGCAAAGTAGGAAATGAAGCAAACTATGCCCAAGTAATACAATCATCAACAATGGTGTTGTCTCCAAACACCCATCTACATACGCTGCTATCATAAACTGAATCATAATATACCCGCTCTCCATGAGTCAGGATCCTCAGTAATCTGTATACATCCTTGGGCGTGATAGTCATCTCACCAAGGGGTAGATGGAATGTGTTATGGTCAGAGTGCCATCACTCTGCCATAGCTGTCAAAAGACCTCGGTTCAGCTGAAACCGAGGGAGATCAAGAAGGAAACTGAGACCACATGTCTCGATAGTCCATTGCTCAGGAGGCGTGAGCTCATCAACCAAATAAAAAATCCAAGAGACAACACCCCATACCCACAACTTGCGGTAATGTTCCTACATTTTTAAACAAAGTGAATCATATTAGTCTTTCTATTGGTGGATCATTCTAAGTCAATCAAACACATTAAATCTATCCTTGCTCTATTTTGAGCGCATCAACCTATTGTTCCTAACCTATAGATTGTGAGAAGGGATCAATTCAGCATCATTTTAATCAATCGAATTGGCATATCAAACATTCATCAATATGATTTTTCTAATATCCTAAACACTAAGTGATATTATGGACGTACAGTTTCTAGCTTGGAATTCAATTGAGTTATCTAGATGATCGATCAAAGGCAATTCCTCTATTTAATCCTCAATTTTCAAAATTTATGGTAGGCGGCACTTTAATAAGTGTACGTGGCTTTTTAAGCCCCACGGTGTTTAATACCTTACACGCAACACTTTACACATCGGAGGTGGCGCTTTGCTTAATAGGCGCCCTTTTAAAGTCCTACGTAGTTTTTTAAAGTATCCTAGGTGGCCTTAAAAATATAGGGTTTCCTAGGTGGCATTTAACTAATTAGGTTGCACATTTTTCCCTAATTCTTAGGCGGCTGTGGATTGCTCCTATGCGACTCTTAAATGCATGGAGGCGGCTTTTCCCTAGCCTAGGCATATTTTTAACTATCCTATGTGGCATTTCACAATTTTCTATCTAGAAAGCATTAAAAAATGCAATAAATGCTATTTAATGAGCAATAAATGCACTAGGAAGGTTTGAACCACTCACCGGAGGCTCATAGTCAGGAGGTCTCTGATATCGGCATGCTCGCTCAAACTGATGCTCTCGAATAGGGACCACCATCGCTGTTAATCGTCAGAGGATCAAAGCAAAATCTCAACAGCAAAAAGTGAAAATGAATAGTAAATTTGGGTTTTTCAACCTATTTAAGCTATTTTACCCTAATTTTGTGAGATTTTTGACCTAGTCAAACCAAATCTGCATATTCTGCACACTGGGGCATTTGTTCGACATCTTTTCAACATCATTGTTTATCAGAAATGCAATCATCTTGGATCTATTCTATCAGTAGTGTTCATCAAATTTTTCACATCTGAGATCAATATACTTTCATTTCTGAGGGGGCATCATCATATCATCAAACTGGGATTCTGCATCATATCTTATATCAAATCTGGGGCATTAAAAATTCAAACTTTTATCAGTGGGGCATCAAATCAAATTACATATCAGGGTTTCGCATCAAGTTTCACATCAACGTTTTCATATCAGGGTTTCTCATCAAATCAATATCAGGTTTTGCATCAATCAGACATCAGTATCAAATCAACGATCAGGACATCAAGTTTTCTTTGAATCAATGTGCTTCACACATCAATTCAAAGAGGGGCATTTGTAGACACCTAAATTTGACCAGGTGTATCTTAAACATCAAATTTGCAAATCTCAGCCAATTGCCTCAAATCTCATCAAAATGCATTAAAAATGGATCAAAATCAAATCAAATGGACATTTATCAAGCAAAGTGGACAAAAATCAAATTAAATCAAAGTATTAAATAATCATGAAATCAAATAATTAAATTCAAGCCTAAAAGGGATTAATCAAATTATGCAATTGACTTTAATCAATTAATTGTATAGTTTAATTCAAAAAAATCAAATCCAACCCATTCACCCTTACACGACTAAATTAATTAAATGATTGAATTAAATAATTCCTAATTTCTTTGAGGATAACCACTTAATTTTTCCTCCATTTGAAAACACCTCAAAGCTTTTTACTCAACCAAGGCTTGACCATGATCAATTCACTCTACCCCCTACCCTTGGGAAATCGCTATAAATACAAGCCATTTTCTTTGTATTTGTTATCCAAGAAATTCAAGAGCAAAGCATCCTTATTATAGGCATTTGAAAAGCATTTGAGAGCTTTTGATAGTATTTCAGCATTTGCATAGCATTTATAGTATCATTTTTAGAAGCATTTGTTGATTTCATAGCATGAACCATGAACATTTGAATAGAAAGCACACATATCTTTGAGCATTTGATCTAGATTAGAGCATGTTTATCATTTTATTCTCATTCTAGGATTTTCCTTGAGAGAGATTAAGGCTGAGATCTTTCTTAACAAAGCTTAGATAGAGAACCATGAGATTTCATGGATTTAACTTCAATTCTTATATTAAATAGCATTTTCTTTCCATAGAGTTGTTGTTATTAGTCCTAATTTCATGAAGGTGTAATCTCACACACACAAGCACCCAGAAGAGAGATTTTAGGGAAAACCGATTATAAAGAGAGAAATATATGTAAGGATTTCCTACAACAATTAAATACGTCAACCAATGATACTTCTAAACTCAACTATATAGTGCCAATACATCCTCATTTGAAAATTGGGGAGGATTTATATGATAGGGGCAGATGGGAAAGAGATGCCAAAATTAGCAAGCCTGGTTTGGGATTGTTTAAAGTGGCTTTTAGTTAGAGTAATGTGTTTTCCCCAAACAGTAACATCTAGCAGTTTGATGTGGGAAAGTTGGTTGTCCCTGGGGTATTCATGGATATAGATTTATTAATCCAAATTGCAAATAAGTATGACAGTGTTTCCAAGGTTTTGAGGGGTGTAAATGGAAATGTATTAGTTAGTATCACAGCCAAGGAACTAAGGGAGGTGTTCCAATTAAATGATCCCTCTGTTCAAATGGAGAATATTGATTTTGATCAATTCAAGGAAATATATAAGGCTCAAAGAAGTTACCTCAAAGGTGGGCCCTTGAAGGAATTCTTTAATAAGATAGGAGACTTGGTTGCGAGGCCCTAATCCACTAGAACCACTCAAATTAAAGTATTTCAATTCAAAGGCTAGAGGAATGTATAGTGCCCCGAGTCATAACTATGGAGAGGATGAAGAAATAGTGATGCTTATTCACTATATGTTCATGATGGTCCAAATTATTCATCCACATTTGGCTATTATTTTTTATTTTTCCACTCTTATTGCTAAGTTGATTCATTAGGGTTTAATAGGTATTAAAAATGCAAAGGTAGCCAGGCCATTTGGCTTGTATTCCATGTTAATACATATGATCCTATTCAAGAATGTTGATTATTTTGAAAAGGAAATGGATCTAATGAGGTTCAAAGATGATGAGGAGATGCCTGTCCAACTATGGAGTGTAGATTTGTCATGGGACATGAAAGAGGCTAGTTTCATCACCTTTGACAGATGTTTTGCTTCCAGGCTCAGAGCCCTATTATTCACAGATAATCCAAGAATCCAAAGAGGGTTAATAAACCTTTTAAGACCAAAGGAATTTGCTAAAACTATTGATATATTACACAATTTGGGTGATATCATTTTATACCGTGTTTCAACAGTCTTCAGAGGAGTTCCAAATATACTCCCATACTAGGTTCCTCTTAAAGTAGGTGTTGTAGAAATAATTAGACAAATTGGTGGGCTATAAGAGGAGACATTGATAGTAAAAGGGGAAGGAGCCATATTACCTACTATTACAATTGCACACCAATTTTTTATCACCAAAGGGGGATGGAAACATCTACATAAGTACCTTGAACCTTATCAAATGACAACATCAGTGTTAAGAAGTGCTGACACTGAAGGATTCCTTAGTGATATGTTTAGGAAAAGAAAAAAATGTTTAGTATTGGATCATCAATTCAAATTTCCAGAAGACATCATCATAAATGAATTAAATTTACAAGAGAAAGAAATTAAGAAAGAAAAGTGACTAGTCTACAAGAAGACCTTGGAATTTGTGCATCTTTTTTATAAAGGATATTATCCTTTGAAGGAGTTCCATCCTTGGGCCAATAAGATTGATTCATTTATATCTTTAATTGAGGATTTCATACAAACATTGAATCAAAAGAAAGACGCAGTAATGAAAGCAGAGCCATAGAGGGCTAAGGCTATCTTAAGCAAGTCTACACATGGTAGGATGGTTCCACCTGGAAAATATGTACTACATCAGAAACAAGGGTACAATATGATAATGAAAAAGGGTGAAAGATCCTATATGGGCCAATTTCAAACACAAGTATGTGATAAAGAGGTTTCTACCTCAAAAGGGAAGAGGGCCATGAATGTAGAATCTGAATCAATTCTAGTCCCAAAGAAGCAAGGAATAGAAGGAGGGGGATAACAATTGGAAGACCTATATTCCCCTTTCTAATCCCCCTAACATATGGATGAGCAAGATGTTGCAGATGAAGGCATTATATTTTGCCATTAGTATACTTAGAGAAAAAAACACGATATGCACCATCAGTTTACTCTACACTGACAGACAGGGCAAAGCACTATCTAACGCCAAGGTTCCCTGACAAACACTGTTAAGTGTTATCCGATGACAAAATGTAAAAGATACCCAACGAGTAAAAATAGTGCTACCTAATGGAACAACAAAGAGAGGAACTCAACAGATGCAGGGAACCCGATGAATAGTTCAGTCAAGGAATGCCGATAGACTGCAAGTTCAAACTGACGAACAAGAATCGACAGTCAGTTACATCCCACAAAAAGTGGATCTGACTTTCCACGTCAGATAAATCACTAAAGTTGTATTTATAACTTCTTGATTTGCTTTTAAATCCATTATGTGCAGAGGAAGCAATGTAATTGTTATTGTTTTAATTAGTTTTACTATTTTAAAACATGAAAACTAAAGATCAAGGTCAAGTTGTAAACCTTGGATCTAAGAGTTAACATTGTAATACGTGAATTCCAAGATAGGTCAAATGCTTGTATAATTAGATGCTCAATCCATTGAGTAAAGTAGTTGATCAATGAATATAGTAGCCATGGAGAGAAACTAAAGACCAGATAGAGAATTCATGCAGAAGAACACAAATAGAATCAAATCAGTTTTCAAGAACAGAACAGAAGCTACCGAATAGAAGGTCAACATTTGTACTCATTCTAACAAGTGTAGTACACTAATGAAATCCTTTCATGAAAGGTGAGCACTTAACTATCCTATTGTAAATCTCATAACTAAGTGCACACTTAAATCAGTGTTGCTAAAGCTCTTAACAGAGTAGATCTTAACAGGTCTCCACCTTAGTACTCTTAACAGGGCAGATCATCAGAAGTGATCAAATTGTAAGCCTTAACCGGCTCCCTTCCATTCTGTAGATAGTGAAGTTTTGTGGGTGCCATCCCCATCATAGTTTTTACTTCCTAACAGGATTTTTCTGTGATACCATATCTTGTGTTATGTGTTTATCAATTTCATGAATGTTTCTATGAATGATAGAAAACTATTAAAGATGACGAACAAACAATATATACATAAGAAAGAATAATTATAATGGTTGGTAAATAAGAATTGAAAGATTACTAATGATGAATTGTGTAAGGTGTTAAAAGTTTTAGAGGTACTGATTCACCCCTCCCCCCTCAGTACTACTTCCCATTAATTCCAACAATTGGTATCAGAGCTTAGTCTCTTCTTGGAAAGTTTAAAGGCTTAAGAGCAAAGATCTCGCAATGGAGAAGTACAAACTTGATAAGAATATTGAGAACAAAAATCTTGAGATATAGATGTTCTATGAATAGCATAAAGAAGCAAGAATCAAGATGAGAGAGCTTCTAGATGAAAGAAAAGGTATGGCTACCTGGAACAATGAAAAAGACTATCAAGAAGAAGAGATTCCAGATTTATTTGAATCTTTAGGATCAAATGCAAGTAATACATCAGATACATCAGAAGAGAACATCACAAATCTAAAGGAGATCAATCAACATCTGAAAAAGCAAATAAAGATGCTCCAAATCGGTCAAGAGACCCAGATGGTAAGAATGATTGATGTGAGGAGTTCTGCCCGACAAGTTGAAACAGAGAGAACACTTGCTATTGATGATAGAAGGAAGATTTTAGAAAAAATACAAGAAAAGGAAATGGAAATTCAAAGACATGCTAAGCATCACCATGATCTCACAAATTAGATTATCCTTATAAGTCAAGAAGCAAATATAATAAATGTGGAACTCATGGAAAGAATACAGATTATCGGTGAACTAAGAGAAGAAAATGAAAAGCTAAAGCATGAGGTTAGAATTCAGCATCAACATAATGAGATTATAAGAAAGGCTAAAGAACAAAATAAAAGAATGAATGACTTTCTTGAAAGACAAAGAAGAGTCAACAACAACAACAGTACAGGCTTTACCGAAAATGGTGAATCATCAAATCCAAAGAATATCTATGAAAATCCAAGACCAAGAAAGCTATCATGCAAGCACTGTGGAAAGCAAGGGCACACATCAAATGTATGCAGAGGTAAAATGAAAGGTACTCCTAAATCTACACCTACATCTTCATTCATAGGATTCTGTTATAAATGTAATAAGAAAGTACATAAGGCTTATGAATGCAAGAGAAAGATAGAAAAGCCAAAGAAGGAAACCTAAATGGAAAAATACTATCCTACATGCAAGATGAATGGGCACACATCTAAAGAATGCTGGAAAAAGAAAAGGCAAGCATGGAAGCCAAAAGATAAAGTTCCTTATCAACCAAAGAGAATCAGTAATCAATATGTATGGGATTACAACACTTGGACAAACTGTACAACATGTGGAAGATATGGTCACATTGCTACAAACTGCATGAGAGCATGGACCAAAATGTCTAGAGGCTGGTCAAACCCCAGAATGGCATGCTTACACTATCATAAAGTTGGTCACCTCAAGAAATATTGCAAAGACCGATTTATAGAAACAAGCACATATCCCAATGGAAACACCATTGAAGATATTCGGAGGGCAAGAGACAAAATGTGGATAAAAGCTTCAAACAATGATGAAGCTAGACCAAGAAATGCAAATGGTGACACCCCATCCAATGGATCCAGTGACACCACCAACCCCACTTGAGCTGAACAGGTAAGTATGGAACTACACTATACCAAGTTATATTTTGCATCAGTTCCATTATACAAATTGATAGATAGTCAAAATTTGCATAAACCAAAGATGCATATTTCTTTACTTGTTACCAACCTAAGAATGCAACATTGTTGGTAAGCACTTACCGAAAATCACCGGTGAACACAATAATGAGTTGTTTGCACTTACCAAAAATTATCGGTCAACTAGTAACCCGACGACCATCGGTAAGAAAGCAAAGTTCAGAAATGGTCATGATAGAATACCGATATCCTTCGGTAAAATCAAAGTAGTTAACAACTACCTAAATCATCATGTCTTCACCGATGATGATTTGAAACATCCTCCCGATGAAACCTATCTTCACATCTCGATGAGTTGGTGAGCATTTATTGCAAAGACTTAGGTCAAAAAGTCTATAAATAGTCAACGGGACAACTTCATTTTTCACCCATGATTTGAAGAGAAATCAGAGTGAAAACCAAGTGATTGAAGAGAAAAAAGCAGAAGCATCTCCAGATCAATTCAGCACACAGAAAATAGATCCTTCATCACTATTGAGAATTGAAGTAAGTGCCAAAGGCACCGAAAGATCTCTGTCATTGTTTTATCAAGAAAGCCCTAATTTCAAGAATACCCTAGAAACTTGAAATACAATGGCAACTACATCAAGAACCGCTAAGATAAAGAGT
Organism: Thuja plicata; assembly: GCA_018584345.1. Classification (NCBI taxonomy): domain Eukaryota; kingdom Viridiplantae; phylum Streptophyta; class Pinopsida; order Cupressales; family Cupressaceae; genus Thuja; species Thuja plicata. The sequence continues at coordinate 1,516,058 of MU225113.1, read as the reverse complement.
GATAAGAGGAATGTGGTGAAACTAATCATGAATAGCACATGTGTAGAACCTAAGTACAAAATATATCAAAAAATTTCATCGAAACCTGATGAAGTCGACGTGTTTTCAAAAATTCTGCCTAGGGTTTTGCTCATAGAAGACTTTAGGTCTTATATTCACTGCAAGATCATAGAAATAGGTGATCTTGAAATGGATGAAGCTTTCAAGAAGCTATGTGATGCCGAAGGAAAACTGAAAGAAGAGGATAAACACTTGGAGGTCAAAGGGTTAACCAATGCCCTACATTTCCTAAGGGAATTTAAAATAGAATGGATTAGGTTAGTCTTGAGCAGGATGCATGACAACAAACTATGGCTAGACCAACCCAAAAAATAACCAAGGATGTTCTTCACGCTATCACTGGTTATCCAATAACTGACAAGCCTAGGGAACACAAGAATATATCCATGAAAGAAGTTACAAAAGTCACCAATGCAGAAGGAGACAACAAAGGTCTCAAACTGAACACAATCACCGACGAAGAGCTAAAATTTGGTGCATGTGTTATTGGGTACAAAATTTTCAGGCTAGCAGAATGAACAGTATTTCTGCAATAGTAGTAAGCACAACTTACAAGATTGTAACAAAAGGAATTCAAATGGATCTATGTGAGATCCTATTGAAACAACTTGATGAGAATATGATCAAAATTGGGTCTACAAAGAGCAACACATGTAAGTTTGGATCACTTATCATGTGTGCATTTTTCTATTTTCAAGAATACTTTCCTTTAGTAGGAAAAGTTGTATGGGACACTACCAAACTGGTAACCCAACAAATTAGTGAACTGATTAAGTCACTAGGAGACAACTTTGAGTTTGTTATGTCTGCATACTTCCTTGAGTTCAAGGAAAAGATGATGGAAAGAACTAGGATTCATAAACAACTAGTTGAAAAACACAAACATGAGATATGTTTCATGGAAGACATAGACTACACACATATCAAACTGGTTGTACCAAGAACAGCTTGGTTAGCACCATTAGACTATGAGATCAATACTGATCAAGCTACAAGTGCAATTGAGGTACTGATCAATGAGCCCGTTGAGAAGAAACAACCAAGGTTTGGAACATATGAGGAGGCCAAATCAAAGAGAAAACAAGGCCTAGAAGTCAAGAAGACTATAAACAAGAAGGATGAAATGGTTAAGAATATCAAGAAGATTCTATTGATCTCAAAAGAAGAGCAGGATCAACAATAGGAAACCAATGAACATGGCATCATCAGTGAAGAACTAGTAGAAAAGAAATTAGATATAGAGGCTACTGAATCTTATACACCTCCATCTCCACCTCTTGCAAAGAAGCGAAGGACAAGAAGTCAAACTGTTTCTACTGATACCTCACCACTTAAGAAAGGTCAAGTAAGGACCTATATGAGGAAGCAACTAGCAAAAAGAACAAGACAACAACCTGTCAAAACCACACCACCAAAGAAGAGAAAAAGGTTTTTTAGGACAAAGGCTTACTTGGATGACACCAAAGATGATGAGCTAGATGTAGTAAAGAAGAACTTCAGAAATCAAATGGTAGATGAAGCTTCCAAATCAATTACTACTCATGGCACAATGGCTGATAAAAATATCAGACAATGGGATACACTAAATCCAGAGGATCAAAATAAAATACAAGAGGCAATCATAAAATCAATGATCAAGAACAAGTATGCCCCTGCAAAATTTGTAAATCAAATACCCGAAGAGCTAGGTAAAAGGGTATACCAACAGTGGTCATATGCCTTGAAAACAGAGAGAGAAGCAAGAGAAAGAGTACTTGTGAGACTAATGCCTCTTGAATCCAAAGTTGAAGAGATAAAAGAAGTACTAAAGAAACACTCAAGTAAATTTGTAGCCAAAGTACATGCTTACAAAGTACCAGAGAACAAGTTTATAGAACTGGATTCAATGACAGAAACTAAATGGAGTCAACTCCTGGATCTACTGGCAGAGTCAACAAGTGTTGAGAAGCAATTAATTCTTACAAACACACCTCACAGAGAGGAGGAGATAGATAATGCAAGTCCTCAGCATATTGCTTTGGACAATCAAGAAAGTGATGATGAGCCTATTAAATTTGATACAGGCATGGATGATAATATCCAAGATATCACTCATTATGATTCTAACAATGATGTAAAGAAGAAAGATGACGTAATATTTATCACACTTAAGGATCAACAAAGCCATCAAGTACTGCAGACATCATATGGTAAGATAGTTGACATTGCTAATGAACAAGTGCAGGACACTTCAATCATGCACTCAAAAGTGCAAGACCCTATAGAAGATATAAAAAAATATGAGGATGTCACTGCTGACAAGGCTCTAACTGATGAGCAGGACACCAATATTGAAAAATCCCAAGCCACAACTTAAAGTAGCATGCCTGTCCTAATGAAGGCAATAAACATACTAGAGGGCACTAATGGATCAAATGAAAAGGAAACAAGCACACCCAAAGACAAGGGTGATGGAAAACCAAAGGAACAACAGATACAACTACAGAGCAAGCTGCAACTGATGATTAGAATTATACATCTACTGATTAGAAAAAGGAAGAAAATCAAAAGGAAATAGGGGATAAGCCTTCAGAGAAAGGTGAAGAAGGAAAGAAGGATGAGATAGAAAAGAAATCAGGAGCACAATCTACAGAAACACCCAAGGTTAATGAAGATACGTCTTCACACAACCGACAGGTGCCCACAGAGTAGAAGACACAAGATGCATCATCTACAAAACCTTCACCAAGTAATTCAGAATGAAAAAATTAACTAGCTATGGTAGTTCATACATCTGCATCCACTCAAATCTCAAAGAAGAAGAAAGGAAAGAATAAAAATCCTGTAACTCTGGATGAAATTATTGAGATTCCAGTCTGTGATCAAAGAACATTGGATCTGACATCATTGACAAATATGCAAAACTTTGTGAAGGAAAATCTATACAAGACAAGCTGAAGAGAGTGGAAAAAGAGGCCAAGGTACTAGAAGTAGCAAGAAATATACTTCAACAAATTGTACCAGACATAGATATTGATCAAAAAGCTCCAATGCTTGATCAACTGGTATACTCACAGATGCAATAACATCTTAGAATACTGATGCTGAGAAGGCTATGGAAGAAAGACTTGAACAAAAATATGAATTCAAGCTCACAGAGAAAATAAGCTAGGAAGTGGCACTGAAAAAGGTCAAGCTATCTGAATTGGTAAGTACAATTGATCCAATTATGTCAGAAGTTGTTACCTTAATAAAGAAATTGCGCACTTTAGATCTACTCACTCACGAGTATACCGACAAGATAGAAAAAATAGATGCTGATCTTAAGTCCAGTGCACAGGATCTAGCCAACACAGAAGAAGCACTTAAATTGCACAATGAACAAATCATACAGGCTAGGAAACAAAGATAGGACATTCAGTTTGCAGAAATGAAATACATAGATGAGGTTAATGAGCTCCAAGTTAAGCTCTTACTGACACTTACACTACTGCAACAAAATATGACACAGGAAAATACTCTAACTACCACCCAGAAAATGTCTGTCCTAAACAACATTTATGATATGCATGCAAGACTAGAGCTGCAACACATGTCACTAGAACAGTTGAAAGAACAATGGGAGAAACTGCTGGAAGATATCAATGTTGGAAAGTTGACTATATTTAAGTATATGACTCTATTTAGTGTTGTCATTATGGAAACAACGTCATATGAAGTTTTGGATTCAGCACACATTATCAGAAGATCAAAAATTGGCTAAGTACAGAAAACAGGGCAGAGCAAGGAACAAACTATTATAGTTTTGATTAGCATGTGTTCATTTGTTATCCAAATGATATGTGCCTTTGAAGATAAGCTTATGAGTATGTTTACATGCTAAGTCAAAGAGAGCATGATCAGATCTGCAAGTATGAAGAAGATACATCAAGTTGAAGATTTACATGCTAAGTCAAAGAGAGCATGATTAGATCTACAAGTATGAAGAAGATACAACAAGTTGAAGAGATACAGCCAGTGAATGCTAGAACAAGACAAAGATCATGGAAAGAGCTGACAGAGATTGTTTTGGCACAAAAGTTGCACTTATCATCAAGACTTGCACCTTTGGATTAGTTATTTTTAGTGACCTAAAAATCTATGGTTAAAAGTGCATGACTTGATTCATCCAGGATAATTAGTTAGAGCTAATTTGGTGGAGTGGACTGTGTGAAAAGACGTGTCTGTTCGGTTTGAGTAAAGTAGTTGTAACTGATGTTGTGCCAACTTAATGAAGGGTTGTGTGCTTAGTTAAGTAATCAAGATACATGGTAAAAGGTTTCCTAAAGCTGAAATGTTCATTTCCTTTGAGGAAGTACTTATAGAAGGTCATTTGTGATGGGAAAAGTTGTGGAAGCCAGAGATAAAAAAAGCAGAGTAGAGTGTAAAAGAAGCAAAGATATATCTATCATATGTTGATGATATAGATATTGAATTAGAAGATTTCAGAGTGAAGATAAGATTGTTGTAGTGCTTTATAAGAGGTTAAAGCACCAGTGCACAAAATGAATTGATCAGACAAGCAGTGTCACAACAACAGTTCACCTTGCAGATACAGTGTGTATCGAAGATCCAGAAGGTTGTAGCCTTCACCACTTGAGCAGTGTGCTCTTGGACAATGAGTCCACCACCCCTAACAGAGTTATTGTAAAAGACTCCTAACAGGGTCTAACCCTTAACAAGGTCACTGTACTTCATGTATTGTAAAGACAACTCCTAACAGGGTGAAGGATCTTCTAATAAGGATCATAAGATACTAGTGCAGAATATTTGTGGGTACTAATTCCCACCGGGGTTTTCACCTACATTGGGTTTCACCGTAATCATATATGGTGTTATGTGTTATGTATATTTATCTTACTTGCATTGATATTCAAGTTCAGTACATAAGCATTTAAGTAAAGATTCAAATAATAAGAAAAAGTATTAATTGATAGATCACTGATTCACCCCCCCTCTCAGTGATCCTATTCCTAACAATTGGTATCAGAGCTCTGGTCCTCAGGAAAGAAGTTTAACCACTTGAGGATATCATGGAAAAGGAAGAAATGAAACACCTAAAAAAGAATCTTGAAGCAGCCCTTGAAGAACTTGACACATATGAAAAAAGAAAATGAAGATCTAAAACTAAAAGTTGAAGGCATGCGAATACTTATCAAGAAACTGAAAAAAGAATTAAGGAATTGTTCTTCAAATGATTTGGGGGAAGTAGTCAAAAATTTGAATGAAGAAAATTCATCTCTGACGGATCAGATTGAAGAATTGGATGCAAAGCTATATAACAATCAAGAAGGCTATGATGAATAGGTCAAAGAAAACAAGCAGTTAAATGAAGAACTAAGACAAGAAAACATGGAAATATTGGAGCTAAGAAACAACAAAGAAAAGATAGAATTTGAATTAATTGCAGCAAAGAATCATATTGAAAAATTACACACAAGCAAGGATCTGATAGAGTCACAGTTGTATGCCCAAAAGGTTAAAGGAGATACCAGCGGTATAGGATACAATAAAGCACAAAATCAGATTGATGACATACAAGTAAGAATGAAAGAACCAAAGGACATCACATATACTAAGGAGATTGGAAATTAGACTGAAGACAATATTGAACCACCTAAGAATGAATGCAAGCTAGTTGACAGAACTTGTTATGCTTGTAACAAGCATGGACATATTGCAAGGAATTGTAAAGAGGTAAGACCCTTCAATGGTTACTGTTATTCATGGAATAAATTTGGTCATAGAGCTATGAATTGTAAAACAAGTCAGAAGAACAAGACTCAGAATAATAAAAGAAATCAAGATCAGCAAAACCAAAGAAGTTATCCTCAGGAAAATGTTAGAAGTACTCCAAACATTACATGTCAAATACGTAATCACAATGGTCATTCAACTAGACAGTGCAGATTGGTAACTCACACCAATACACCAAAGAATATCAGACCTCCTATCATTTGTCACTCATGTGGAAAAGCTGGACACATCTCTAAAATTTTCAGATCTAGAGCGCAGAGACAAGAGAGCCCTAAAAAATCTGAAGATTCATTATGGATTGAGGCAAGAGAAATCAAAATTTTGAAAGCTACAGGAGATGCAAGCAAAATTTGGGTCAAAGTAAAGAAGCATAGTGATGAGAACAAGGTATTAGATGCATCCTCAGTGGATGCACCCTCTACTTCTAGATAGTAGACTTTCTTGGTCGTAGGGGGAGCTATTCTAGCTCTAAACCCCTGCGCGGCTGGTATACTCACCATCTGAGTATACGCCTTGGATTACAATTGTTTGGTGACATTGTGATGAAGTATGCAAGAGAACATGATCCAAATTCTTATCAGGAACAAGAACAAAAGTTACAGTTGCTTTCTGTGTCTATGTGGGAAGTATTAATGGCAGAAATCTACTTTGAAAACACCAAGTCCTCACTTGCGGTCAGAAGAAATGATTGGAGATCATAGAAGCCCTAGTAGTTGTATTGTTAATGGACTAAATTTGTTCTCAACAATGAAGAAAGGAGATTGATAATCTTTATTTGATAAGCAAAGTCATTCGAGTTTGAAATGAAGCCCAAGCACGGACACATTGTTTCAAAAATTAGTTGAAAACTTACTCAGCAATCAAGTAAGCAGTTGGATAATCAAAGGAGCACATGTAGTCGAGTAGCAAAGTATCACAATTACATTCTTCAGTGGAGATTGATATCAAGAAACTCTTTGAGACATCTCATAAGTGATTAATCAGTATGCTTCAGTGCATAAATTTCATGAAGCGAAATTGATCAAAATCTTGTTGAGCAGTGTTCTATGTGAAAATATCAGTATAGCCGTTGGAGATATATATATTTTGGAGCCGACCTGATGTTATATTTGGAAGTGTATATTTATTATTAATCATCTAAGTGTGAATACAACAATAGAGAATTCATGTAAGAGCATAATTGATTGAAGATACAATTTGAAATATCATGTGAAGAAGCAGATAAAACTATTATGACAGGTCCACAAGATTCTGCGCCCATGGCCAAGGACATGGAGGATACATTCGTGATTGATAATGTTGAAGTATCAATGGAAGTAATGGATATTAATGTAGACAATTTTGAAGAAACATTTGTGAGTACTCAAGAAGCTGAGAGTCTTTATATCAGCAAGAAGATATATTGATTTAAGATATCACAGAAAAAGGAAGCAGAAAAAGAGAAGACTGAAGTGATGGACAATTCATTATGATTGTTGTAAAGCTTGACACCCATAACAGACTTAGACTCATGGGGAGTAAATAAGTAAGTGGGAGTATATAATCTAAAGGAGTCCTAAAAAATAAATCAGTTATTGCAGAAGAGAAGTATGTGAAGAAGAGGCTTAGTGAATTGGTTAGCAAATTTACACCTGATCTTAGTTCACTCAAGGCTAGTCAAGCATCCTTGAAAGAGTTTGCAGCAAAAGGCAGAGAAGATAATATCAAAGGGGGAGTAAAGTAATGTATAGAATATGGAGTATGTCATATGATCAAGGTCCTAGCACAGACTTGGAGAAAATGGAAAAGCTACATATGCATTATGCGCCCATCCACAGATTGTCAATTCACTGATTGCATTTTGGGAGAAACAGATCTAGAAGTTGCAGATTGCATATCTAGATGTGTACGGTGAGTAAGTACATAGAAGTTTTTTTGAGCACCTTTGTCATTAATGTCAAAGGGGGAGTAGATTATGAAGAATATGGAGTCTATTATATGATAAGAGGGAGATATAAGATATAGAGTTTTTGTATAAGAGTACAGATAGTAACTTCACCATATTCCTTTGTTGCCATTAATGACAAAGGGGGAGATTGTTGGAAAGTTGACTATACTAAAGTATATGACTCTATTTAGTGTTGTCATTATAACAACAAAGTCATATGAAGTTTTGGAGTCAACACACATTATCAGAAGATCAAAAATTGGCTAAGTACAGAAAACAGGACAGAGCAAGGAACATACTGTTATAGTTTTGATTAGCGTGTGTTCATTTGTTATCCAAATGATATGTGACTTTGAAGATAAGCTTATGAGTATGTTTACATTCTAAGTCTAAGAGAGCATGATCAGATCTAAAAATTGAAGAAGATACAGCAAGTTGAAGAGATATAGCCAGTGAATGCCATAACAGGACAGAGATCATGGAAAGAGCCGATAGAGATTGTTTTGATGTAGAAGTTGCACTTATCATTAGGACTTGCACCTTTGGATTAGTTATTTTTAGTGACCTAAAAATCTATGGTTAAAATCGCATGACTTGATTCATCTAGGATAATTAGTTAGAGCTAATTTGGTGGAGTGGACTGTGTGAAAAGATGTGTCTATTCGGTTTGAGTAAAGTAGTTGTAACTGATGTTGTGCCAAATTAATGAAGGGTTGTGTGCTTATTTAAGTGATCAAGATACATGGTAAAAGGTTTCCTAAAGCCGACATGTTCATGTTCTTTTAGGAAGTACTTATAGAAGGTCATTTGTGATGGGAAAAGTTGCAGAAGCTAGAGATAAGAAAAGTAGAGCAGAGTGTAAAAGAAGAAAAGATGTATCTATCATATGTTGATGATATATATATTGAAGTAGAAGATTTTAGAGTGAAAATAAGATTGTTGTAGTTCTTTACAAGAGGTTAAAGCATCAGCACACAAAAGGAACCGATCAGACAAGCAGTGTCATAGCAGCAGTTCACCTTGCAGATATAGTGTGTATTGAAGATCCAGAAGGTTGTAGCCTTCACCACTTGAGCAGTGTGCTCTTGGACAGTGAGTCCACCACCCCTAACAGGGTTATTGTAAAAGACTCCTAACAAGGTCTGACCCTTAAAAAGGTCACTATAATTCATGTATTGTAAAGACAACTCCTAACAGGGTTAAGGATCTTCTAACAAGGATCATAAGACACTAGTGCAGAATATTTGTGGGTACTAATTCCCACCGGGGTTTTCACCTGCATTGGGTTTCCCCATAATCATATATGGTGTTATATGTTGTGTATATTTATCTTACTTGCATTGATATTCAATTTCAGTACATAAGCATTTAAGTAAAGATTCAGATAATAAGAAAAAGTATTAATTGATAGATCACTGATTCACCCCCACTCTCAGTGATCCTATTTCTAACAATCAAAACTACCCATTCTAACATATTTGACACATTGTAAGTTGCACATTTTTGTCACAATTTTGGCATATTGTAAGTTGTACATTTTTGTCATCGGTATCAAAGAAAGGGGGAATTTGATATGTACATCACCTCAGTTAAAAGGAGGAAATCATATGTATAGTGGAAGAAAGGG
>MU225113.1:1481317-1493435 GCA_018584345.1 Thuja plicata | reverse complement strand
CCAACAACATAGTAGAATATGAAGCACTGGTAAATGGAATCAAACTGGCTCTTGAATGGAATGTTTCTGAGTTACATGTCCATGGTGACTCTCAACTTGTAATCAACCAAATCAATGATGTATACCACACTAAGGATGAAAAAATCATGCCTTATAAATGAATGGTTGATGACTTTAAGAAATATTTCACTTACACCACATTTCAACAAGTCCCAAGGATACATAACAGAGCAGCTGATGCCATGGCTACATTAGCATCCTCACAACAACAAGAGGATGACTTCCGCTATGAGTTCCTAGTGGAAGAAATCCATTTCCCTTCCTACAACTCCCCTGACTCCCAAATGGTATGTTCAGTCATTGAACATGAATCCTCCTTTTATCACCATGTTTACTCTTACCTGCGCCATCAGATCATTCCTGATGGACTAACCAAAAATGAAAAATGACACCTCATCCGCAATGCCTCACGGTATGTTCTTGTGGCCAACGATTTGTATAGGTGAGGATTAGATGGTACTTTGCTTAGGTGTCTAGAAAAAGAAGAGTCTAAACATGCATTGTTTGAAGTCCATGAAGGAATTTGTGGTTCTCATTCTAACGGTTTGACTCTGGCCTGAAAACTGCTTAGAGCAGGGTATTATTGGCCAGACATTGAAAAAGAAGCTATCAGGTTTGCAAAGACTTGTAAGAAATGTCAGCTACATGGAAATCTTATACATGCTCTGGCAAGGGATCTCATTCCTTTTGTAACACACTGGCCCTTTCAACAATGGGCATTTGATCTCATTGGGCAGAATTACCCCTCATCTTCTAATGGACACAAGTTCATTATCATAGCTATCGAGTATTTTACCAAGTGGGTTGAGGCGGTCCCACTCATTAAAGTGACAAGACAGTAGGTCTCGCTGTTCATTCTAAACCACATCATTTGTCGCTATGGAATACCTTCCTCCATCATCATTGACAATGGAGGTCAATTTAAGAACAACATTATGGATGAGTTGTGTGACAAATTCAAAATCACACAACATTGTTCTTCAATATATTACCCATAAGGTAATGGGCAGGCTGAGGCCTCAAATAAAAATTTGTTGAAAATCTTACATCGTATAGTTAACATTTCTGGAAGGGATTGGCACCTACAGATCAATCCTATATTATGGGCTTATAGAATGAGCATCAGAACACCTATAGGGGCAACCCCATTTGCACTGGTATATGGGGCAAAAGCAGTCTTACCCCTAGAGGTAGAAATCCCATCTCTTAGGGTTTCTTTGTGTAGACTTGTACCAGATGAAGAGTACCAATTTTTGAGACTCCAAGAACTAGAGCTGCTAGAAAAACATGGGAAAGCGGCCTTTGATCACCTCAGAGTTTATCAGAAAAGAATGTCAAGAGGATACAACAAGAAAGTCAGACCTAGAGAACTTCAGGTGGGAGACCTTGTGTTGAGAGAAAATCCCCGTAATCAGTCACATAGAGAACAAAAGTGGAAGTTTGAACCCAACTGGCTGGGTCCCTATATCATTACTACAGCATTCAGCTCTGAAGCCTATCGACTCTCCACACCTGAAGGAGATCCGCTTCTAGAGCCCATCAACACTCTCCATCTAAAGAAGTTCTACACTTAAGGCATTCTCGATGATCAACACCATGTACATAGTAATGTCCTGAAAAAATCTAAAAATTGGAAAAATTCCTAAAAAAATGATCATCTTGGTGAAAACCTAGCAATAGGTGCCTTGATGTATCAATAAAAAAAATAAAAAAAATGGAAAAATACAAAAAAAATTGAAAAAGAAGAAAATGTGCCTTGGTGAAAACCTGGTAAATAGGCACCATGGTAGCAAAAATAGAATCTCTTCCAAGTAGGTGAAAACCTGGTAAACAGGTGCCTCTTGTACTTAGCGCTCCATCTATCAATGCTCAATCTTGGCATCAGTATTTTGCTTCAGTTTATACATATCTTTCAGTCACTTTTGTGACACTCTGGTTCTTCTGAGAACCCTCCTGGCTTGAAACCGATCCAGAGTCATAACTTAGGGACAATCAAATTAGATTTTTCCTCGTAGTATGAGTCAAGTCAGTTATCACCATTTTCTACTTGGGGCATGGGTCCCCAATTTGATCACATCTTTGGTTTACACCAAAGTCAGTAATCTTGTCATTTCTGAAGGACAACTCACTACTAACGTAAACAGGTGTTTCTCAAAACCACAATCAACAATGTTTCTTAACACTATCTTTGGACACATCTATGTTTCTTAACACACATTGGATATCACAAACGTAAATGAAAGATCGATAGCAATCAAACACAAAGCACTCACAAGCACAATGGTGTTTCTCAACACCTCATACATATACATTTTTGAAACCATTGAAAATGGCTGAAGTATGCTGAACTTCTATTCGTATGTTGTCTGTTCTCATTGATTTCGCTAATCTTTTCTTTGTCTACTACTTTTTGGTGTGGTCCCGATGATCCAGAAATATCAAATAATCAAGGTGTATGTGGTAAGAGCTCCTGCATTAAGGCAGAAAAGCCTCACATCCCTTGATCCTTTTTATTTGTACACCAAGGTGAGGTCGGTACTATCTCCTTGTTTGTTATTACTCTGCTTGTTTACACAAGATCACACTCATGGTTATCTTGGCTTTGAATGCCTCGATACTGGTGTACTCTTGCACTATCAAAATTGGAAACAATGTTCAGGTCATCTCAACTGTTGTGCCTCGATGCTTATGTTAGTTTCCCATATCTTATCCGATGAAAGTCATATTCATATTCTTATGGTTGCAGTGGCACCAGTAAGGATTGTATCGACTCCGATGTTCCAAAAATGCTCAATGATGAAAATTTTCAATGCTAAAGCTCAGTGACTACACCTTAGGTTGCATTCATTGCATTCATGTTAGTCTTGTATCTACATCTGCATAGTGTTGAAATCAGCATAATAACTTTATCTCTCTCCAATGTGAAAGATCTGAGATTCTAATCGATCAATCTTCTCATCGTCAAGTGGTCATGACACCCCTTACTAAATCAACTGTCCTGATTCTATTTTCAGGATCAAAATCAAAATCTAAATTTGACCACTTGCAAAACCAATAGAAATCTCTCATACTTTTCTTCTAATCAATCCGAGTATCTTACTTTTGGTTATTCTTGGTCAACAGGACCTCTCATCAAGTACAGATTTTGTCCTAACCATGTGGGACCTCTTTCTAATCAGATCAATTTCTTCCTAAATTGTCTAATCAATCAAATTGCTTCTCATCACTGGGGCACCTATCCATATTTTAATTTCTCTCCTGAGGGGATAGGATCAGGACATCAATAGTCTAGTGATCACATCCTCAATCAAAACCCCATTGCTCAGCGCATCTCAGCTTCATCGCATCAAATCAAGTTGAGATCATCTTAAATCAAAGGCAACCTAATCAATCATCTTATACAATGGTGAATACACTCGAAACCAGACAAGATCGGTCTTATACAGGGCAATCATTATTGAAACCAGATACATTGATCAAATTGGATTCATCGCTTCAAATCAAGTCAATTTGCTTGCTAATCAAATCTCTTAATGGTAATCAGTTTCATCGCTTCAAATCAAACTAGTTATTCATTCAAACCAATCAAAAAAGTTTAAGAGTTCCTGATAGATGTTCAGTTTCATCACTTCAAATCAAGCTGAGCATTCTGTTTATATCTTTTGATCAATCTTCATCAAACCAAGGTCGAAGTCAGTCTTCTTATTCAAAATAATGGTTTCATCGCTTCAAATCAAACTATTATGGGTCGTTTCGCTAACAAGTCTTTGAATCAATGCGCTGATCGCACATCAATTCAAAGGGGAAAATGTAATCACCTAAAAATGGTCACATAAACCCTAGACCCCCAATCTCAGCAATTAATCAAAAAACCCTAATCTTGATTAAACCTAAGTCCTAAATCAAACAAGCAATTATTGAATTCGAACTGATCTAACCTAAACCCTAGGTCCTAATCGATCATCTTACTTGATTAATTAATTAATTCCTAAAATCACAATACATTGGCAAATATATCTTATGTTAATTATTTAATTGATATTATGACATATTAATTAAATAAAAATACAAAATTGTCAATTAAATCAAAAAGGAATTAAATTAATTATAAAATCATAAATGTGCATTCAAAATCAATTCAATTATTAAAAATGCATATGACATCATCAAATTCAGTTGACTGATTATCAAAATGAAAATAATCCAGTTCCACTCAGTTAACTGATTCTCCACTGATTATCAAAATGGAAATAATCCTATTCCACTCAGTTAACTGATTCTCCACTGATTATAAAAATGGAAATAATCTAATTCCACTCAGTTAACTGATTCTCCATTGATTATCAAAATGGAAACAATCTAGTTCCACTCAGTTAACTGATTCTCCACTGATTATCATTTTGGAAACATTTCAGTTAACTGTGAACTGATTTTAGAAGTTTCCAAAATAACTAATCAGTCAGTTCAGTCAACTGATTCTCTCAACCAATCGAATCACTTGCACATGGATTGTGCTTCTTCAATCGAATTTGAGCCACTCTTTTTGTTTGATCTCGACCGTCGATTCGAGAGAGATTTCTATAAAAGAGAAACTATTTTCCCTCACAAAGGACCCTAATTTTATAAAAGTTATTATACTGCATTTTTATCTTAGCTTTCTTGCATTCTTAGCATTTATTTAATATTGTTGTTTATTTTATTCAAGCATGCAAATCTAATCATTAGAGCACATTCAATTTGGGTTTTAAAAAGAATCTTTCACTTTCAATTTGGTGCTTCTAAAATCAATCTTAAATAGCTTGGATGAACAACAAAGTTCCATAATCATTTAGATTAGTCAATAGTTTACTTTCAACATATATATTTAAATCCTTCGTTTAGGTCTTCGGTGTAGTCATTGAGCTTGCAATGACCTGAGAGCAAGCTCATACTCCTGCCTTCTAGAAGGCAACAGGTCGATTCTTTCATATATGTAGGATGAATGAATCCATATTCATTCCTGTATACAACTGAAGAGCAATGACCATGTTGAAGTGTTCTGCTAAGTAGAGGCCACTTTTAGCACGCACAGAATGAAATGGGTGAAGAATTATTAACAAGGACTAACAACATCATCACTTTAGAGAACACATTTTTATTCGTTTAAAAAGTTGAAACTATTGAAAAGGACAAATTATACTTTGGGTTTTGGAAGAAAGAAATTGAGCAGATAAAGGCCAATAGGGATGAATTGAACATTAAGAAAGATGAAGTACTCAACTTCCCTTGGCCAAGTGATGAGGTGTTCACCTCTTGGAAGGACAGAAACATTGTAGCGAACTAGGAAGAAAATTATGTTGTATGATGACTAACAGATGGCAGGGCTTCCCTTCATTTTGAACAAGACAACCAGATTCAAAGATCACTATATCAGAGATTCCAAAGTAACAATTTCCACCTGTCAAATTTTGAACAAGATTGAAGCAGTTACAAGGAAGCAGGCGGTCAGAAGACAAAGTATTTGAAAATCTTGTAACAAAGTGGTTATTTTTTCACTTGTATTTTTGTCTTTTGTATGAGTCATCTCTTTTGTCCTTTATCCAATTGATCCATAGCTTGTTGCAATCCTCTTCTATATAAGGGTTCCCAAGATCGTTGGAAAGGGCTGAAAAATTAAGTATTGTAAGCATTTTGTAAAATTTTCAGTCAAGGGAATATAACATAATTGTACTAGATAGGTTTCAAGATTAGAAATAAAGTTGGAAGGTCTCTTGCACATTATTGAAGAGGTTTTCTCCGATTACATCTTGTGTACAAAAGTATGATTCTTTAAACTTAATACAAAGATTTAGATTCCAATCTCTCTTGTGGTGTATTGTCTTATGAGTTATGAATTTTTCAATTCATTAGCATAGAATTTATCTGTGTTTATGTATATGTTTTAGAGTTTTGATCAAGGATCAAATTAAATGATGCTTTAATTAATACATAGATTCATCTTGATATACAATAGGATTTTATAAGTAGTATGGGTTTGAGATAGTTGTGTTTATGGCCTAGAATTTATGATAATAATTGACTTCTACATATTGTATTTGTTTTAGAGTATGGCCCAATGGATAAAGCAATGATCAAAGACTAATAAGTTCCATATTGTTGCATGTCTAGTTATATATTGGCTATGTTTCTACAAACACAAACATAAAATCCATTATGTCATACATTTGTACAAGTTTGTTGTGATATATCTATCTCATGATCCATTTCATGGTTGATGTTCAATGGGAAATTAGCCAGTTATCTAGTATCTCCCAGTAATGTTGAGTTTTTGTGAGATTCCTGCTTGATTAATTGAAGACATATTTTTCCATTAGTATGCAAAGGAAAAAAGTTTTGAAACCATCGATAACACCAAAATTGAAAGATGGGTTTAGTGCAACTCGACGGACAAGTTCACAAGGGAACTCGACAACACAATTTACTAATGCAACCCAAAAATGTTACAAGAGGAACCCGATAGAGAAAACTTGGCAGAGGAACCCGACAAGCAGATTACAGTGAAACCTGACATAATAGATACCTAAGGACCCTGACTGGCTACAGAGAAACCCAAGCACCAGTCTACCAAGAGACATCTAGAATTCTGAGAAATGTGGATCTGACTTCCACGTCAAATAAAACACTTGTGTTTTATATTTAGCTTCTTGATTAGCTTTAAATCTATTTATTGAGGGACAAGCAATGTAATTGTAATTGTTTTAATCAGTCAAACTGATTGAAAACATGAAAAATAGGAGATCAAGGTCAAGTTGTAAACCTTTGATCATAGAGTTATCATTGTAATATGTGAAACTCATTTTAGGTCGAACTCATTGTATAAATAGATATGTAATCAATCAAAACATGTGTGTGATGATGATTGTAGCCAAGAAACACATCTATGGATCAAACTGAGAGTTTTATGCACACTAGTATATTTGAGACCTCTTTTCGACGGATATCCATCATAATTTCAACACTACCCCATCGGGCAAGCGACACAGACCAGTGTTGCATTTTTGGTGTCAGAATCACCAACGACTGGTATGACCATCATTATTATGATGACCTCGATCGTTGCAATATGCACTGGCTATGATGGTTAGCATGTCATTGTTACAGATTATTAGTGTCTCTATTACGACAGGTATATGATGGATATGTTGTCCATGCGACGACCAACTGTCAGATTATTCTGATATCTGGACGTCACATTTGGTGCTTTGGAATCATATGTTCTTTGAATACCATTGCCATTGCGATGGTATTGACCGTCGCATTATACACTGGATAGAATGGTCAACCTAACATCATTACACATTATGTGTGTTGCAAGTACAATGGGTTTGTGATGGATATGTTGTACATGCGACGTCCATCTATCAAATTATTCTGACATCTGACATCTAGACGTCGCATGTAGAGCTTTGGAATTGGTCATTCTCTGAATACCATCGCAATTGCGATGGTATGCTATATTTAAAAAAAAATATTTGTCATGCATTGATGGAGTGAGACCTTAAAATATTGAGCTTCTCTTTATTTCAAGAATAGTTTAACATTCTCTACTTAATAGGGCCAACCACGTGAAGGTGGAAGCTTATCTGGCCCCTCCTAGGAGCTTCTTATGACCCTTTATGACACTTTAATACCTCTAAGATGTATTCTTTGGGATCGTAAAGGGTCATAAGGGGTCCTGGGACACAATAGCTGAGAAACATAAATGTAGGCATCATGGTCACAATTCTTTGGATACACCACTCATTTATGTTGTGTCTCCAAAGAATTGTGACCATGATGCCTACATTTATGTTTCTCAGTTGTTGTGAGATTAAAAGTCTTCTAAGGAACATGTCATGTCTATGTGGAACTGCATATGATCATCACCAAAGGGGTTCCGAATCAAAGAACTCCCTTTCACTTAATAATTATGAAGCCATAAATGGTATACTAATTGTTTAGGATTGTAATTTTCCATTGATGGCTTCAAATTACCAAGCAAAAGGTGTTTTCTAGTATAAAAGACTTAGCAGCCTCCAGAGCCTTTTCCTTGAATGCATTATACCCTTGACGTACTTCATGGAAACATTTTGCATCAAGATTATAGGGAAATGTAAACCAATGATTAGTAGTGTCAAAAAAAAGAGGCAAAATCACAGTAGCATAATGCATAAGGATATAAAGTTCATTAACTAGATAAGTTTTTGTAATGATGATGAAGTCATCACGAGTAAGAGGCCAATGAGTTTTATTAAGAACAAGAAAATATCCTTGACACAATGATACATAAGTGATCAGGTTATGTGTGACATCATGCCTATGACATGTGGGCACATTATTTTAGGTAGGCCATGGCAGTATGCTAGAAGGAGTTTTCATGATGGATACTCTAATACTTATGTTGTTCATAAAGGAAAGGATAAGTACAAATTAGTACCTTTGAGTAGTATGGTTAGTGACAATGACTTGATGTGTTTTGGATATAGAATGCCTTTGAAAAGGCAAGACACAACAATGAGAGATACTGGTTGGAGTAAGGTTGATGAGTGGAAGGAAAACAAGAAATGTAGCAATCCTAATGTTGAAGAACTTTGGGATTTGAATCATGTTCAAATTGGGATAGTCAAATGTCCTCTTGAAGAGAAGAATTTTGGAAAAAAAATTGAGAAGTTACAGGGATCATTGGCACAACAACAAAAGAGAGAAAGACCAAGGGTACTTGCAGATAGAGTGCATGGAAAAAAACACCAACTTTCCAACAAAGGGAAGAAACAATTTGTTTTTGTTTCTAATATTTGTTTGAATGAAAATGAAGGTTTGAAGTGTAGAAGGCCAATGACATTGGGATATTTTATTCCCTATCATAAAATCAGGAAACATAGCAGCCAATGGAGAGATGCTTGGCATAAGGACAAGCTGGATTCTTGGGACAAGAATCATTTTAAACCTGGAGAGCATGGTACAGGGGCACCTAGGACAAGCAAGGAACACCAAGGAAATAAGAATACATGGGAGAACATGAAGACATCTAATCCAATCAATTGGACCATCTTGGAACCAATTATGAAGTTTAAACATGAATTTTGAAGTCAAAATGTAAATGCAATGTAATAAGTCCTAAAGGGCCTTATAGGCCTTAGGATCACAAATATGATGTAATGAGGAGTTAGAGTCAATAGGTGTCTAAGGGGTCTTAAATAATACTAATAAGGCCAATAGAGTCATTTTAGGGAATAGGATTTGATAGAATAAAAGTTGTCATTCAATAAAGTCACTTTGTTAGTTTCATAATTCAAAATTTGAATGTAAACGGTCACATATACAAAATGGAGGGAATTAGGATTTGTAATGTTTAGGCATAAAATAATTTATCCAACTGATCATAGTTGGTTAAAGGAGTTATATTGAGCCTTTAAAAGGTCTAAAATATTCCCACGATGGATATGATTCAGTATTGTACGAACTGCACACAAAATAAGGAAGAAATCTACAGTTTTCTGCAAGTTTTGTGAGTTTTGGCATCCATATTGGTTTGTCTTTTGCTATTTGTGGAATATAATGTATTAAGAACATCATCTATTCCTTATTGAAATAATTTGGGTAACCTAAGACAACTAATATCTCAGATTTTGTTTGATACTGCTGGCAAACTCCTAGATTGGTTTACTGCTCAAGTTGACAAGGGCAGTTTGTATTCCAACACTTTGTTATGATAGGAGTGGAATGTATTAAGATGACATGAAATTTTATAATTAGTAGTGTTTGATGTATGTTTAATAGATCACTATATATATACAATAAGGAAAATTTCATATGTATTTTTTGAATTGTTTAAAAGAATGAGGATGATCATGATCATTATTTACATCATTAAAAAAAGAAGAAATATCAGAGGAGATGAATGATTGAGAAAGAGTCTACGAAGGATAAAACATTATTGGATGGAGGTTTCATGACACTCTAAAAGGATAATGACCAATATAATTTTGATGGAATAGAAATCCTTGAATGTTAAGTTAAGCTAATGATTCGTCAACATATAATCCAAATACTCTATATGATCATGTACCATATGAATTTAGTGGAACAGATATCCCTCAATGTTTAATATTAAGTCAATGATTCATCAACCTATTATCCACACTCAATATGATCAATGTCCCATATGATTTTTGTAAAATAGAAACTCCTCGAAGTTTGATGCTATAGAAACTGTCTTATGTTTACTGTTAAGCCAATGATTCATTAACCTATAATCCAAACACTCGATATGATCATTCCTCATATGACTTTGGTAAAATAGATACCTCTTAATGTTTGATGTTAAGCCAATATTTAATAAATATGATCCAAATTGTAGCTAACTAAATTCCCACAATCATTAAACTACTTAATAAAATAGCTTAAACAAAGATACCACATTTTCTTTTTATCTTTTCTCCAGCATAAGGTATTTGAATATGATGTGATAGAAAAATAATTTTTGGAAGAGGATTTGTTATGGTATTTGATACATGAATGAGAATAAAGGATTGATGTATGTATCTTCAGTCAAACTTGTCAAAATATATAAATCTTAGTAGACTGGGATATATAAGAAACATACCATATCTTTCATTTTATTGCATCTACATGTAGATGCTTGTCACTATTTTCAAATCATATTGTGCAAGAGAAAACAAAGTTACTACAAAATTTTTTTCGGATATCATTTTCCAAACTGTACATGTCTTGATGTTCTCATTTTCAGGGGTCCCCAAGGAACACACGACGGTTAAGAATCATGTGAATGAGATTAAACTCCATGAATAGAATTCTGGTCTGTGAAGCAACCATGACAGCCATAAACATGACATAGGAAGAAAAGGCAGAATTAAAATGATTGATACTCACACAACCCTCAAATTGGGCACTAGTCCCAAAGTACGAGGGATCCCTCCTTCGAACTCATTACTGTCAAATAGTTTGTAGATGGTAATAAATATTGCTCATAACAAATGATATATTTATATATCACATGCTGAAGATCATAACATATAAGAAAACAAATGAATTTTTTGTACTCACAAGTGTAACAAATTCATCTTCTCGCTAAAGAGTTCAGCTAGAATTTTGCCTGAAAGTTTGTTTAGGTTAAAGTGGATTCAAAAACCACAAGCAATATTTCAATAGCTAGTTTAACCATCAATAATCATATGACAACACTTTGTTTTTACAGTCTAGTATAAATACATTTTTATTATTAAAGTTAAAAAATATTTTGAAGAGTTCTGAAACTCTTTACAAAGAAACACTATCTAAAAGATAGAATATTTCATTTCTAAAACATCAAAACTCATTTAAATACACTGTAATATCTTATCACTGTGATTTGCATACATCAATAACTTAGCTAAATCAATCATAAGGTATATAAAACTAGTTCTGTAAAGAGATGCAAACTATGTAAAATATTGGTAAGGGGTGGCAAGATCAAGGAAGAACTCAAAAGTACAAGACCTAAGGGCTAGACCTAATGCCTCAGGGGCTCATCATAGATGGCCTTGCCTACATAACTCACAGAGACATCGTAGTTCAGGTTTAACTTTAAAACCAATCTTTTAAAGGATGGTAGAATTAGTTACACAACCCCTTTCCAGGGTAGAGTCCCCAAACAATGTCTACATTGGCTGCCACCCAATTAGGTGAAAAAGGATGAGATCCTAATTAGATTATAACTATAAATAAGTTATACGTAGACCTCCTCATAAGGTTACCTACTCAATGGTTCATAACTACGATGGAGAACCAATTATTGTAAGATATTAAGGTAATATCCATGATCCCAAACCTACAAGATTTATAATTGTATGAGAGGATATACATATTACCTAATTCTATGACCACTTATCTTAAAATATAACATATTAGTATACCATGTATATAATTTAATCATATCATGCCTTCCTAACATATGCATTAAACTACTAATATCAATGTCTATTAAACCCCAACTTGACAAGTTGTAAAAGTGAAATTATACTAACCTCACTACTCAAAT
>MU225113.1:1445400-1463230 GCA_018584345.1 Thuja plicata | reverse complement strand
CTTAATACTCTTAACAGGGTAGATCATCAGAAGTGATCAAATTGTAAGCCTTAACTGGCTCCCTTCCATTCTGCAGATAGTGAAGTTTTGTGGGTGCCATCCCCACCACAGTTTTTACTTCCTAACATGAGTTTTCTGCGATACCATATCTTGTGTTATGTGTTTATCAATTTTATGAATGTTTCTGTGAATGATTGAAAACTATTAAAGATTATGAACAAACAATATATACATAAGAAAGAATAATAGTAATGGTTGGTAAATCATAATTGAAAGATTACTAATGATGAATTGTGTAAGGTGTTAAAAGTTTTAGAGGTACTGATTCACCCCTCCCCTCTCAGTACTACTTCCCATTAATTCCAACAAGTTATTGGAGGGGACTGCACAGGGGGTTAGTGCATTACATTATGAGTATAAGATTATATAGTAAAAGTAAGGATCAATATTTAAATTACCTAGAAGCTGGGATACTCTCACGGGAAGTCCATCTTCAATGTTCACAAGCAATTGATCACAATTCTCTATTGTTCCTGTAATTCTCTATTGCTCTTTATTGCACCTGAATAATCATTTTGAGACGTGGAATAATGGGGATGTAACAAATAACCTTGCGAGACACCTTTTTTTTCATTTGATCATCTTGATATCTGCTCGTATGGAATTCAGGGCATTTTGTTGCATTTTCGTGTTCTTTATGATAAATAATATGATCTTTGGGACAAACATCTATTGCTTGATACTCCATTCTAATATGTTTCATAATGGCACATAATTCTTAGTGCGAGCGAGGGAGAACACTTGATGGTGGTAATATAAACTCACCTATCAATCCACATAAAAAAAAAGTTGTTATTATAAGCAATCTTAATGGTACATGTTTCACCTTTTATAGACTATAATGACGTATATGACAAACCTTAGCATACGTGACATTGCTATGTTGGATAAACCATTCAAAACCTTCAAATTCACCAACAATAATACAATAGAGAGAAGAGTAGATTGGGATCCTTCGTAAAAATGCCGTGTTTGCCTTATCAAGTAGAGGTATATCATGGATGACGTCAATGTCATCCTTATCATAATGATAATCATCATCATCAGCAACACCAAGAAAACCAGAACCAAATGTGTCAATGATCAATGCATTCATACCATCATCTTCAAATGTGTTTTCTGGTGCATGATCGTCATCTTCCATGGGATTGTGATCTTCAGATTCAATACTCACACCTCCACATTCCTCTATATTCACACCCCCATGTTCCTCTGAGATGTGGTGGTCCATATCAAGTATGACACTGGGGAGATCAACCTATATAAAAATAATGATAATCAAACCCCCCTTCAATGTGACCATTATCCCTACAATGTCTCTTTGTTGTTTTGATTTTGATTCTTCTTGTCTTTAAGTTGTTATAACTCTTGCATGGACAATAACATTTGTCATCGCCTTCTCTTTGAAATTTAGACAACAATCTAGCGATTGTATCCCTATTTTGATCGAATTCCCTTGTATTATATGACATGATCCTTAATGTGTATATCTGCAAAAAAATGGACATGTTGTACTTAATATTTATATCTGCACATATGGTTTTGATAGAAAATGGTCACTTCATTTGCTCGTGGTGAGAACTCTCTAGTTGTGACAAAAAATATCAAACAAAAAATTGACATGTTATAGTAGGTTTTATAAATGATATGTTACTTTGTAAATTTAACTTTAGGTTTTATAACTGTACATATATTTTCTTTGACTCCCCCACATTTTAATCATATTGACAGGTTGCTATCAAATTCTATGTCAAGATTTACAACATTAAATTGATCATAGTTGGAAGACTCAGACACAAGAAAAAAGTATAGCCAATTTTAAGAAGAATATGAATGAATGCAAACATACATAAGTGGATGAAAATAAATAATGAAGGTACCAGACATTGCCTGAAGTAATGAAGTGTTGACCCGTTGTTGAATCTAGTAAGCTCCTATATGATCCAAAACCTGCAAGGAAGGAAAAGATGGGGTTAGATCCAAAGGATCTAAGCAATGCATGACACCCTTTTATTGATCCTCATCTACAATTATGCATCCACATCAGTAACCCACCATGCCCATCAACACAAGGCAGTCATGATCAAGCATAATCAATGGAGGGGACATTATCAAGGTCAAATTTCATGCCTTGAAATTTTATATATGTACAGTTATAAAATATCATGCCTTGAAATTTTATAACATAGTTCCTTAATATTTGATCTTCATATGGCAGCCATGACTTGAGTTAGGAATTCAAGCTTTGTCTTCTCATTAAATTAATTTGATTTTGATGGCATTTGTTGATTTAATGGTAGAATATGAATGTTATACTGGCATTGTTTACATCTTTGCATTTGGAATGATTAATGACCCGCGAGCTTAGAGAGCTAGAGCATCATTTATATTACCTTCAAGGCATTGTGTGAAGTGTTTGATCTCTCTTTATTTGTTTTTCTGTTGATATTCACTATGTGGTACTCCCGTTTATGATCATTTCATGAGGAAATGTCTTGATGGCTCGCGAGCTGCAAGCTAGGGCATCATGCATTGTTTATGAGCTCACTGTTTGAGCACCACATGACCCTATTATGAGCTCTATTTGTTATATACATATACATATATACATACATATATACATATATATGTATATACATATACATATATAAAAATATATATACATATACATATATACATGTGTATATATATATATATACACATATATACATATATATGTATGATGTTATTGATGTCATTGCATGCTTTCTACTGTTGTATACCATATATTGTTTTATACACTATTTATACATACATATATATATGTTTATACATATATATATATACATATATATGTATATACATATATACATACATATCTATACATACATATATACATATACATATACATATACATATATACATACATATACATACATATATATACATATATATGTATGATGTTATTGATGTCATTGCATGCTTGCTGCTGTTGTGCACCATATATTGTTTTATACAATGTTTATATTGTTTTATTGTGAACTATGTTATAAAATTTCAAGGCATGAAATTCTACAACTGTAAATATATTTTATGAGTATAATTGTACAATAGAAGAACACCCACATGCCTTGGTTGTGATTGGCCTATGAAAGGTTTTAGTTTTCCTTTCCCAATTGAGATGTCATCTTAAGATTCAAAAAGACCAAGGTAATAATAAGTCTTGAACATAAATGCATGATTGTGGATCCTCAAGTAGGAGTTGTGATGCAAAGGAAGAACACTTATATGGGTTTACCCACATAAGGAAAATGGTTTCATTCATCTTTCTTTCAAGTGCTCTTGGGTAATTTCTTTGGCCTCTAGGCTTGGGTATCCTATAGGGGTTGAACCAAAATTATGAAGACAATTAGTACACATAGAACAATAGGTTTGGGGACTTTTAGGCTTATGTTCAATCCTTAGTAATGGTTCTTGTTACCATATTTTTCATGCCCATTCCAATTTGGTAACTTAATTACTACATGTGTGACTATAGTACCCTAGTTTGCATTATTAGATGATCTTGTTTAATTTGTATTCATTTCATGAAAAATTACATGTAAAGGAAAATAATTTTCTGCATCTAAATATTATATGTATATATATGCCAAATAACTTGTATATACTATACAAGAAAAGGAATTGAAAGATAAAATCATCTGGGCTCACACAGGCCATGAGCATAGCCAAATTTTAGAAGAATATGCAAAAGTACATGCATACATAAGAGGATGAACATAAATAATAAGGATACCAGACATTTCCTAAAGTGATTTTACCCAGGTATGAATCCAGTGTGCTCCTGTGTGATCGAGAACCTGCAAAGAAAAGAGAGATAGGGGTTAGATAGAAAATATCTAAGCAATGGATGACATCCTATTACTACTGATCCTTATCTACAATTATGCATGTGAATAGTCAATCCATACACTTTTGAAAGAAAAATGAGGAGTACCACATAGTGACTATCAACAAAAAAACAAATAAAGAGAGATCAAACAATTCACACAATGCCTTGAAGGTAATAGCAATGATGCCCTAGCTCTCAAAGCTCACAGGTCATCAAGCATTCCAAATGCAAAGATGTAAACGATGCAAGTATTAAACAGTGAGCTCATAAACAATGCATGATGCCCTAGCTTGCAACCTGTGATCCATCAAGACATTTCCTTATGAAATGATAATAAACGGGGAGTACCACACAATGAATATCAATAAAAAAACAAATAAAGAGAGATCAAACACTTCACACAATGCCTTGAAGGTAATAGAAATGATTCCATAGCTCTCAAAGCTTGCAAGTCATCAAGAATTCCAAATGAAAAGATATAAACAATGCCAATATTAAACAGTGAGCTCATAAACAATGCATGATGCCCTAGCTTGCAGCCTGTGAGCCATCAAGACATGTCCTCATGAAATGATCATAAACGAGGAGTACCACATAGTGAATATAAAAAAACAAAACAAATAAAGAGAGATCAAACACTTCACACAATGCCTTGAAGGTAATAGCAACAATTCTCTAGCTCTCAAAGTTCGCGGGTCATCAAGCATTCCAAATGCAAAGATGTAAACAATGCCAGTATTAACATTCATATTGTGCCATTGAATCAAAAAATGGCATCAAAATGAAATTGAGTTAATGAGAAGACAAAGCTCGAATGCCTACCTCAAGTCATGGCTTCCATATGATTGGTCGGTGCTCTATTTGTTATATACATATACATATATATGTAAATACATATATATATACATATATATATACATATATATACATACATATATACATATACTTATACATATATACATACACACACACACACATATATATATATATATATTTATACACACACACACACACACATATATATATATATATACATATACATGTACATATATACATACATATATATACATATATATGTATGATGTTATTGCTGTCATTGCATGCTTGCTTTTGTTGTGTATATGGAGTTTCCTAATATTAACATTACTAGCAAGATCGAAATCATAAACAGGGCATATGCTTCAGCTAGATTATTGGTCCCATCGGGTAAAGATATACATTTAAGTGCTAAAACTATACCCCTATGATTACGAAGACACATACCACATCCAAACATGCCAGGGTTTCCTCATACAAAGCCATCAAAATTTAACTTTAAAGAATGATTATTAGGAGGAATCCATCTAACTTTTGAATGATCTCCCTTCCATTTTCTGCTATTTGGGATCATAAATGGAGGGGTGTGAATCATATTCAATGACTTAAGAAAATTAGGATCCCAATTTGTGAAGTTTGTAATTGTAAATTTTATCTTTAACATGCGAATTAACCACCTTTGAAATGGATTGCTCCAGTTTTTTTATAACAAATTCCACTGGTGAAGCATAATTTATAAATATTTTCTTGTTACCTTCCCACTAAATAGCCCAAACAATCATAGCTTGTGCATAGAGCCAAATACATGATAAGAAAGATCTAGAATGAAGAATGGGCTATGATTGGAAAAATCCCACAAATTGTTAAGAAATAGCATGGAGATGTTCAATTTCCCACCACATGTTGCCAGCAAGTTTGAGCAAAGGGACATAATAATGTTAAGTGATCAAAATTTTCAATTTATGCCTGATATAACACACATTGAAAAGGTTGGGAAGTATTGAATTTATGAAGGCGGTCACTAGTCAGATTCCTTTTGCTAATTGCTAGCCAAGTGAAACATCATGCCTTTGGTACAATCACTTTGTTCCAACATAGGATATATGTCTATTGTTTAGTCATGTTTTTATCTATTAGAAAGACGGCCTTATACCCATATTTAATACTATAATAACCATTTTATGATGGAGCCCAAACTACATGTTTTCCCTGGCCAATTCTTTTCCTTTTTTTGCTTATTTTGGAAGAACAAGAGCTTTATTTTATTTTTTGTTTTTTGGGGAAAGAAGGAGATTTATTTATTTGACAAACACAAACACATTATCTTATTAATATTATAGATAAAATTACAAAAATGTGGTGTTTCTATTGTTCTACTGAATTTTTTTTATAACTATACAAGGAAAGGAACTAAAAGATAAAATCATTTGGGCTCACACAGGCCGTGAGCATAGCCAACTTTCAGAAGAATATGCAAGAATACATTCATACATATGAGGATGAACATAAATAATAAGGGTACCAGACATTGCCTGAAGTGATGAATTTTTGACCCAGGTATGAATCCCGTGTGCTCCTTGTGTGCTAAAAATGTGTCACACTTCTATGGGTCATTCTATTCAAGGTTGCTCAAGGATGAGGCCTCAAATATCAACTCATAGCTCCCTAGTCATGGAGTGAAAAGGTGTGTGATGAAGGCCCTCAGATTGACCTAGTTGTGCCTATGCAAGTACACCATGAAATGAGAGATTCAATGCATGAAAATGAAATCTATTCTATATGATAACAATGCAAGAAAGGGAATTAATCTATATGATAACAATGCATGATTATTCTATAAAAGAAAATATGAATCTAATCTAACATGAAAGTGAAAAATTAATCTAAATGGGTTGCCATGGGGCATGAAAGAAGAAGACAAGAAGAGATAAGTTGCAATATCCAAGCTCAAGTGCTCAAATTCTCCTCCAAAATTGCTCTCCAAACCTGCAGCATAACAATAGCATAAAATCTTGATTCTAAAATGAGGAGAGGTTTCCTTATAAAGAGAAATGGATGGTAGAGATTAAGAGGCAAAAATCAAAGGCTATGATTAAGAGGCAAAAATCCCACCACTTAGGAAGATGTGTAGAAAAAGGAACTTTATTTACTTTTATTTAATTTATTTCCTTTTTCATCAAATAAAGTGCTTTAAGTGGGGATTTTTATTTATTTAATTAAAAGAGGGGTTTTATTTTAATTAAATAAATTAGAAGAATTTTATTTAATTAAATGGGAGGAATTTAATTTAATTAAATAAGATGAATTTTATTTAATTAAAAGGGAGATTAAATCTTTAAATTAAATAAAATTGATCAAACCTTAGGAAATATTGAAATAATTGAATTAATTACAATTTGATCAAGGAAATTGATTTGAATTGAAAATATTCCAAACCATTGATTCAGGAATTTGATAAATTGATAAATTGATAAATGGGGGCCCATAGTCTAGGCAACCATTTTAGGGTGCATACATTTGCCCCTCTTTGACTAACGTGTGATCATTCTGGGAACACATGTAGTCAAAGAATGCAGTTGAAGTGTGAGATCGATTTGGGATCAAAAACCAACACAAACATCAACACTGTTGTAAATAAGTAATTGACATCAGAACAAAGATAAGATGATTGCAAAAAAAGAAAAGGTCAACACCGTTGTAAATAAGTAATTGACATGTCCAAGATAAGAATCTCAAGCAAGGTTTCCCCAAGAAGAACAAATGATAGGATTGATAAAGCTAAATCAAGGATTGAAGTTTGATAGGTACTGCCCCCTTGTGATTGAAATCGAAATGAGATAGAGGAGAAACAACAAATTGATAAATTTGATCGAATCAAACTAAAGATAAGGTTCTTGATGTAAGATGAAAGATATAAGGATCATAGAACCAAGGAAGATCATCCAGCATGAAAGATTATGCCCCAAGGTTGAATTAGAAGAAAAGAAGTGTGGTGAAAGTGAATGGAAGATAGAAGTTTGGAAGAGGTGGAAAGAAATGGAGAGAAGAAAGAGAATTTGCCTTAAGAGAGAGAATGCCCCAAAATCAATCAACTGTTTAAGATGGAAAATTTTGATTGAGATCGTGAAAGAAGATAAGGAAATAAAGATCAAACATGACCATAGTTGATTAAAAATCCACAAGAAAGATGAAGGAAACTGTCTCAAACTCATAATGCAGCCTAAAATGCAAACTAACATGAGGTCTAACAATGCAAGCTACATAAAAATGAAAAGGTGTACTTGCAATAGAGCAACTGTAACATAGGAATTTGTGTTCATCATTCATTAGAGAATGTTAAGGAACTTATTTTTATCATTGGGGCATTATTAACGGACATAAAAAAATCACACAATCATCACTAGTCACAAGTGCAACTATGAAGATATGAATGTGATTTATATCAGATTGGAATGTGAAAAGATTCTAACATAAGCATCAAAGACATAAAGGTCAAGATGATTGTGATGTTAGCTTACCCAATTTATTATAGCAAAACCACGCTCACATCAAGGCATAGAGGCTAGGATGACCAACATAATAGTTGTACAAAAACAATGAAGCATAAAGAAGGAAGCAAATAAAAACATTCCCCATGCCCCAAGTCCTCTAGCTATGCATCACGGAGAGACTTATGAGACAAGGACACTAAAAAAAAATCAATAACAGTCAGCACACAAAGAAAAGATCATGACATAGCTCAAGCATTAAGTGTTGTGTTTAAAAATTTAAGTGTGTTAACTGATACTAAGTTCCGAGGATAAGGATTGAATTCTTGCAAGCAGGTAATATCACATGACAAAACGGGGTAAGACCAAACTGATAAGTGTTAAAAAACACTCGATGTCAGGGGTTGTATTGAAACATATAGTATTTGTGAGGTTTCCTAAAGACCAACGCATCCAAGAGACCAAAGCTAACACAGTTATGCCCCCTAGACAAAGACAAAGACCAACTCCAAACCAAGGCAACAAGGACAAGGCATGATGGAGAAAGGAAAAGTGTTGAGGCCACACGCTAAGAAATAGGGGTGCAAAGGCCTCAAGTAGCACCCATTTCCATCCTTTCTCTTCTTCCTTCACTCTTCTTCCTCTTCTTCCTAAGATCTTCACATTTCTTTTCCTCTTATTATCTAGTCTACCTCCTTCTATTCACCTCTTCTGTCACTTCCATGCTTGATTCCTCTTCCTCTAGAACAATGAATTTCAAATATCTTGTTATGGAACCTCTCTTAAGGATAGATGATCTCAAGCTCATTACTCAATTCGAAGAGTGGTGTTTCTCCAAAAATTGCATAAGTGATAAACTTAGTGCAAACATACAAAAAAAATCGATTGAATCAGATGCCTTTGCTAGGATCATATACATGATCTTGTCACGACTTTCTTCTAAACATATTTCATCTTCTAATTATTCTCATTTTTCCTCATCATCCTAGTCTTCTTCCTTCACTAGGTCTTCATCTTCCTCTTCTCCATGATCTCATTCTTCTTCTACTTCTCCCAAGAGTCTTACTTCTCCTCTCAAGACATACCATAATTAGCAACATGAAAATCCTTGTGATACCTCTTCCACGAAGAGTGATATGCCCATTTTTGATGACTATTATGACTCTGATGCCTATGATGACTATGATGATGGATAATGCAGTGATACCTATGATACTCCTATTCCTAAGAATACTCCCATAGTCTAGGCGACCATTTTAGGGTGCATACACTCCTGTGTGATCTAGAACCTGCAAAGAAAAAAGAGATGGTTTTAGATCAAAATGATATAAGAAATTAATGGCATCCTATTAATATTGATCCTCATCTACAATTATGCATGTGCATATTCAAGCCATACACTTCTAAAATAAAAATGAGGAGTACCACATAGTGAATATCAACAACAAAACAAATAAAGAGAGATCAAACACTTCACACAATTCCTTTAAGGTAATAACAATGATGCCCTTGCTCTCAAAGCTCATGGGTCATCAAGCATTCCAAATGCAAAGATGTAAACAATGCCAGTATTAAACAGCAAGCTCATAAACAATGCATGATGCCCTAGCTTGCAACCCGTGAGCCATCAAGACATTTCCTCATGAAATGATCATAAAAGGGGATTACCACATAGTGAATATCAACAACAAAACAAATAAAGAGAGATCAAACACTTCACACAATGCCTTGAAAGTAATAGAGATGATGCCCTAACTCTCAAAGCTTGTGGGTCATCGAGCATTCCAAATGAAAAGATGTAAACAATGCCAGTATTAACATTCATATTGTGCCATTAAATCAACAAATGCCATTAAAATAAAATTGAGTTAATGAAAAGACAAAGATCGAATGCCTACCTCAAGTCATGGCTTCCATATACCAAGATTCCAATCTTCCACAGTTAGGGAGACCCTCTTCACGCATGATGATATGCAATCACAAAAATTAGAAATGAGCCCTTTTTTATTTATAATCACGCTGGTGTCGCAATTATGACAATAATGTCACTATTATGACAGCATCAGTGGCACTTAGAAAAAAATACAAAAATCAAACACAAATGGTAGTGTCATCGCAAATTGGCATCGAAATTTGACCCCAAATGTTGTAGTGTCAGAAGAACAACAAAAGATGAAACAGGCTATCAAGAACCAGATTCAAGGCTACCGAGAAAAATAGAGGTATTGATCAATCAGTATAGGTGATAAATATACATGTAATCTTTATTGGATCTGTAATCAACAATTCTAGATTGCATATACTCAGGTCAATGAATATTTTTGACTACATTCTAACAAGTGTAGCAAATAGAAGAAATCCTTGAGAAAGGTGGATTTAACAATCCTTTGTAAATCTCTAAATCGAGTGCACACTAAATAGTGTTTCTAAATCTCTTAACAGAGTAGAACTTAACCAGTCTCTACATGATACTCCTAACAGGGTAGATTATTAGAAGTGATCAAAATTGTAAGCCTTAACCAGTCCCTTCCATTTTGTAGATAGTGAAGCTTTATGGGTTTCATCCCCACCACAATTTTTACCTTTTAACAGGGGTTTTCTACGTTACCAAATATTGTGTCATGTGTCATTACATTTCATGAATGTTTTACATGCTAATTGAGTTATGATTTGATATAACATACACAAAGATAGAACAACATATATGGTTGGTAATACAATTGATTACATAAAGGATTAAGGTTAAGTGATAAAATTTTTAAGGGTACTTATTCACCCCTCCCCTCTCAGTACACACCATTCCATTATTTCCAAAAATTGGTATCAGAGCTAGATCTATTATTTGGAAAAGTGTAAAGACTCAAGAGAAAAGATCATACAATGGAAAGGTACAAGCTAGACAATAGTATTGAGAATAAGAAGTTAGAGATACAGATCTTCTATGAGCAATATAAAGAATCTATAATCAAGATGAGACAACTACTAGATGAAAGAAATGTTATGGCATCTTGCTGTAATAAATAGACTATCATGAAGAAGAGATACCTGATTTATTTGAGTCTTCAGGATCTACATCTAGTAACATATCTAACACATCTGAAAAAAGTATTACAAGTCTAAATGAAATCAATCAACATCTAGGTGGACAAGTGAAATCACTGCAAATTGTTCAAGAGACACATATGGTAAGAATGATTGAGGTTATGAATAATGCTAGACAAGATGAGAAAGAAAGAACACTAGCTATTGGTGAAAGGAGGAAGATCACTAAAAAGATACAAGAGAAAGAGTCAGAAATACAAAGAATTATTAAACATCATCATGAGATCACCAATCAGATTATTCTTATGAGTCAGGAAGTAAACTGAATGAACATAGAATTGAATGGAAAGCTGGAAGCTATTGGTGAGCTAAGAGAAGAAAATGAAAGATTGAAGAATGAAGTAAGAATTTAGCAACAACACAATGACATGATCAAGGGATCTGATGAAAGCACCAAAAGGATGGATGATTTTCTAGATGGACAAAGAAGTTTCAAAAACAATACCAGATTAGGGTATACTGAGAATGGAGAATAACTATACCAAGATGATCCACAGAATGTCTACACAAATCCAAGACCAAGAAAGTAGTCATGCAATCACTATGGAAAACCAGACCACACATCAAATGTTTGCAAAAGAAAAATAAAAGGTATTCCTAAATCCACAGCTTCATTCATAGGAATTTGTTATAAATGTATCAAGAAAGGACATAAAACATATGAATGTAAATCTTAGGTGAAACAACCAAAGAAGGAAACCTACATGGAAAAATAATTTCCTACATGAAAAATGCATGGGCACACATCTCTTGAGTGCAGGAAGAAAAAAAAGCAATCATGGAAGCCTAAAGATCAAGAAAATGCTTATCAACAGAAAAGATTTGGTAACTCATATGTTTGGGATTACAACACATGGAAAAACTGCACAACATATAGTAGATATGGACACATAGAAGCAAACTTCATGAGAAAATGGATGAGAAAGTCTAGGAGCTAGACTAACCCCAGAATGACATGTTTACATTGTCATAAAGTTGATCATCTAAGCAAGGGCTGTAGAGACTGAGTGACAGAGACAAGCACCTTTGCCAATGACAACACCATTGAAGACATCAGGAAGATGAGAAATAAAATGTGGAAGAAAGCTACAAAAACTGATGATGCTAGACCAAGTAATGCAATTGGTGGCACCTTATCCAATGGATCTAGTGACATCACCACCCCCACCTAAGATGAACAAGTAAGTATGGAACTGCACTATACTAAGTTATACTTTACATCAGTTCCATTATACATAGTTAAAATGCCAAACTAGCATGATTAAAGATGCACTATGGTATTAATTGTTGTGATTCTATGAATTAAATCCTATCGGTTAATGCATACCAAAAAGAATTGGTGTACTTAAAAAGCTAATTTGTTAATGCATACTGAAAATCATCGATTAACTTACAAAAGCCAAGTTAATCAATGTAACCCGAGACACATCGGTAATCATGAAAAATGCATTGAATACTTTTCTATATACTGAGATTCGTAGGTGAACGTGTGAAAAGTTAAGTGAGTTGACATATGCTCTGAGCATCACGTTTTCACCAAAAACAAATTTGGCATGTAACCCAAGCAACTCCATCTTCGACACTCAACAAGTGGGTAGAGCATTAATTGTGCCACTTAGGGCATTGTCTATAAATAGGGTGATGCAAGAGCTCATTATTCACAAAATGATTAAGAATTAGAGCAGAGAAAAAAAAAGTGACCAGATTGTAGAGCATTCCAAGAAGATTCATGACATTCAGATTTTGAACAACAACTACAAAAGGTTGAAGTAAGTAACATCACCAAGCTCACTATTTATTTTATAGAAAGAGCCCTAAATTATTAGAAATGATGG
The DNA here is from genome assembly GCA_018584345.1 of Thuja plicata. Lineage (NCBI taxonomy): Eukaryota > Viridiplantae > Streptophyta > Pinopsida > Cupressales > Cupressaceae > Thuja > Thuja plicata. The sequence goes on along the minus strand of MU225113.1, from coordinate 1,450,058 downwards.
CAACCAATTCAAGAGTTTCAAAGATCAAGAACGCCAAAGAGAAGAAGGTTAGTATGATCAAGAACTCCACTTGTGAAGAACCTAAGTATAAAATCTATCTAGAGGTTGATTCACAACCTAACGACGCTGGTACATTCTCTAACATTCCACCTAGGGTTTTACTGATTGAAGATGTTTGCTCATACATACATTGCAAGATTGCTGAGATAGGAGATATTGAGGTAGAGAAAGCTTACAAGAAGCTTTGCATAGGTGAAACCATCAAGGAGGAACATAAACACATCGAGGTCAAAGGGATGACATGTGCCCTAATGTTCCCAAGGGAATTTAAGACTGAATGGATTTGGATAGTATTGAGCAGAGTGCATGACCAAAAAATGTGGCTGGATGAGCCAAAAAAGATCACCAAAGATGTGATACATGTTGTGACCGTATCCTATAACTGACAAGGCCAAGGCACTCAAACATCCTTCTCATCCTGAGATAGAGAAGATGACAGGTGTAGTATGGGATAATAAAGGATTGAAGGTTAACACCATCACCAATCCAGAACTAAAATTTGGTGCATGTGTACTAGGGTAGAAGATATACCAATCCAGCAAGTTAAAAAACATAGCATGTGGAGCAGTTGACACTGCTTATAAGATTGTAAAGAAAGGTCTACAATTGGATCTATTCGAGCTTCTACTAAAGCACTTAGATGAGAACATGGGGACAATCAGGTCTACAAAGTTCAATTTATGTAAGTTCGTATCACTTTTAATGTGCACATTTTTCTATTTCTAGAACTTCTTTCCATCCATAGGTAATGTCAACTGGGATACTACCTGTCCAGTGACTATTCAAATCAATTAATTCATCAAGTCACTAGGTGACAACTTTGTATCAGTTATGGATGAATACTTTACTGGATTTAAGGAAAGAATGCAGAAAAGAATGAGGATACTAGAACAACTGGTAGAAAATTATAAGACTGACATTTTCTTTATGGTGGACACCAATAACACATTTACCAAACTAATTGTACTGAGGATAGCATGGTTAGCACCACTTGACTATGAGGTCAACATAGATCAAGCCACCAATGCTATTGAAACATTTATAAATGAACATGTGGATAATTCACAACCTAGGTTTGGAACCTATGAGGAAGCCAAGGAAAGAATTAAAATAGGCTTAGTTGTGAAGAAAATTGACAGAAAGAAAGAAAGAATGGTCAAGACACTAAAGAAAAAGTTGTCAGTAAATGATGAAGAGTTAGGAAAAAAGGATGACAATGAGGGACAGTCACCCACCGATGAAGAAGAAAAATTGAGTGACTTTGAATCTATAGAGTCCAATGCACCACTAGCAATAGAAAAGAAACCTAGGACTACTGCTGCATCACAGACAAGGAGTCAAACTGCTAAAGCAGACTCACCATCGATCAAGAAAGGATAGGTGAGAACTTATAAAAGAGAGCCTCAAACAGGTCAAACATCAGAACCTAAGAGGAGAAAAATATTCATCAGAACTAAGGAAGATATAGAAGAAAATAAACAGGAAGAACAACCTATAAAGAGTAAACTTCCTAAAACAATTGATGAAATTGCTGCATCAATCGCCAAATCAGGTGGCATATCAAATCCTAAGGTTAGACAATGGTTAACTCTAAACCCCGAGGATCAGAATAAGTTTGAATATGCCATCATTAAGGCAATGATTGGATACAAATATGTGCCTATCCAATTTGATAAAATGATGCCACAAGAACTTCTTGACATAATTTTAGCAAGGTGGTCATATGCATTAAATGAAGAAAAAAAGATAAGGGAAAGATCCCTAGTTTTAATTATGCCACCCGAATCCAAGATAGAATAAATTGATGAAATGATGAACAAGCATTCACAAAAGTGATTAACAAAAAATAAGAGCCTACAAAGTACTGGAGGGAAAATTGATTGATCTTGAAAAAGAAAGTGATGATATCTAGAATAAAATCATCAATCCACCTTAGGAGGATTCAAGCCCCGAGCCACAATTAGCTCTTACCGAGGAGCCTCACAATGAAGAAGATCAGCATAAATTGACCCTAGAATGCATTCTTATAAATGATGGTGAGGATGTTAATGAAGAAGCATTGAAAACAAAAGCTAACAAGGATATGGATACTGCAGATGAAACTTTCACCGATAATACTATCATTGATATTACGGGAGAAGATCCTGCAGATGAGGTAAAGAAAGATGAATATGTCACTGTTGCCCCAGACCAAACTGATGAACATAACACAACAACATATGTTTCTCAAGTAGATACACTGGGAAAAATACCACTATTGATACAGGCTATCAATATTATCTCAGAAAAGGATAAATCACTCGACAAGGATGCAAGTATACCTGAGGATAAGGGTGCAGAGGAACCAAAAAACACATCCAATGAGAAGAATAAAGATGGAGAGAAAAGAGAAATAGGAGGACAAAAATAAAATAAAGGTGAAGAAGAGAAACAATATGATACCATTCCTAAGGATATTGAAGGAGATGTTGGAAATAAGGCTAAGGTTGATGCGGAGACGTCCACTCCCAACCGACAGGAAGACACCATGCAACAGGATGTAGGTATACATACTCCAAAGCCTTCACAAAGCACATTAGACCAAGCAAACGAACTTGCTATGGTATTGAATATAGGTCCCTCCATAACACTTTCAAAGAAGAACAAGAACAAGAACACAAACAAGAACAAGAACAAGAATCCAGTTACACTGGAAGAGATTATTGAGATACTAGCCTATGATCCAAGGACATTGGATCTAGAGGCACTTACAAACTATGAAGAAATTTGTCAAAGAAAAGCTATCTAGGATAAAGCTTAAAAAGGAAACAAAGGACACACATGTACTTGAAACAACAAGGGATATACTTCAATAGATAATACATAATATAGACATTGATCAAAACACATCTATCATTGATCAATTAGTCATTCTTACCAACACAACTCAATCACAGAATGTGGATGCAGAAAAGGCAATTGAAGAATGAGCAGAGAAAAAGTATCATATAAATTGATAGATAAAATCAGCCAAGAAGTGGTTGAGAATAAGGTAAAGCTATCTGAACAAGTAAATGAGTTAGAACCTATCATTTCAGAAGCAATTACCTTAGTTCAAAAGTTAAGCACATTAGAGAAATTCACTAAGGAGAATAGTGAAAAGATTGCAAAAATGTATGCATATCTTACTTCTAGTGCTCAAGGTATCTCAACAACAGACAATGCAATACAGTTGCATTATGAAAAGGTAATGGAAGAAAAGAAGTTGAGACTTCAGATTAAAGAGGGAGAATCAAAGTTCAGGGATGAGGTAACCGAACTATAGGCTCAACTGCTACCCAATCTCACACTACTGCAGTAAGACATGACAATAATAAGACAATTAATTTCCACCCTGGAGATGTCTGTCACCAACAACATCTATGATATGCATGCAAGGATCACATTGGAGCACATGGCTCTAGAACACCTTCAAGAGAAATGGGAGAAGATGATGGAGGACATGAACAACTCTCATTCCCACATTTTTGACAAGTTGTAAGTAATTACACCTTTGCCCTTACTATCAAAAAGGGGAAAAATTATATGATACAACATAGCGGGAAAATGAGGAAATTGAATATGATAAAAGGGGAAAACAAGGTGATAGGGGGAGATTATAAATGTATATACATATACTATACTGACATATACATAGGGGGAGTCATAATGATAAGGTGAACACATGGTGTACATTACTAAACATTTTAGTATTTGCACATATCATAAGACATATTTGGCCATTAGTATGTAAAGGAAAATAGTTTTGAAACCATCAGTAACACAAAAACCAAAAGATAGGTTTAGTGAAACCCGACAGACAAGTTCACAAGGGAACCTGATGACACATTTTACTAGTGCAACCCAAAAATGTTACAAGAGGAACCCGACAAAGAAAACCTAATAGAGGAACCTGATAGTGGAACTTGACAGAGGAACCCGACAAGCAGATTATAGTAGAACCCAACAAAATAGATACCAGAGGAACTCGACAGACTACAGAGCAACCCAAGCACCATTCTACCGAGAGACAGTTAGAATTCTGAGAAATGTGGATCTGACTTCCACGTCAGATAAAACACTTGTGTTTTTTATTTAGTTTTTTGATTAGCTTTAAATCCATTTCTTGAGAGACAAACAATGTAATTGTAATTGTTTTAATCAGTCTAACTGATTTAAAATATGCAAACTAGGAGATCAAGGTCAAGTTGTAAACCTTTGATCATAGAGTTATCATTGTAATACGTGGAGCTCATTTTAGGTCAAACTCATTGCATACATAGATAAGTAATCAATCAGAACATGTGTGTGATGATTATTGTAGCCGAGAAGCACATCTATGGATCAAACTAAGAGCTTTATATAGAAGAACAAAAAAAGATGAAATGGGTTATCAAGAACCAGATTCAAGGCTACCGAGAAGAATAGAGGTATTGATCAATCACTATAGGTTATACATATACATGTAATCTTTATTGGATCTATAATCAACAATTCTAGATTGCATATACTCAGGTCAATGAATATTTTTGACTACATTCTAACAAGTGTAGCAAATAGAAGAAATCCTTGAGAAAGGT
>MU225113.1:1397801-1437641 GCA_018584345.1 Thuja plicata | reverse complement strand
TTTTCATCCTTAGTATTATATTCATCATTAACTTGATTAATGACTAATTGGGAGTCCCCATAGACTTGTAATTCTGTGACATTCCATTCCAAGGCTGTCTTGATTCCTATGACCAAAGCTTCATACTATGCTATATTATTGGTGCAAGGGAACAATAACTTATAATATTTTGGGATTGTGTAACCTTGTGGTGTAATCAAAAGAATGCCTGCCCCACTGCCATTTCGGGTATATGATCTATCAAAGTATAGAGTCCATGTCTTAGCTTCGACATTCACAATTTCAAAATCTGGGAATTCCACTTGTAAAGGATGTGTAGATTCTTGAGGATATTCAGCCAATTGATCAGCTAAAACTTGACCTTTGATTGCTTTCCTATCAACATAATCAATTTCAAATTCACTAAGTACCATGACCCACTTCACAATCCTTCCAGTTAAAGGTGTTTTGCTAAGTAAGTATTTTAAGAGATCAATTTTAGCTATCAGTTTCACCTTATGCAACAACATATAGTGTCTTAACTTCTGAGAGGCAAATACCACTACTAGGAAAGCTCTTTCCATGAAGCTATAATTTAACTCATATTTGATCAAGGTTCTACTCAAATAGTAGATAGCTCTTTCTTTTTCTTCATCATCCTCTTGTGCCAATAAGACTCCTAAAGATCTTTTCGTTGCTGAAATATAGAGTAATAAAGGTTTTCCTTGAATTGGTGACATTAAGATAGGTGGATTCATCAAGTATGTTTACAATAATAAAAAGGCTTTATCACACTCCTCATCCGATGTGAAGATAGTGTCTTTATGTAGTAACCTGGTGAAAGAATGGCATTTTTCCGCCAATTGAGAAATGAACCTTCTTATAGATTGAAGTCTTCCTTGAAGTGACCTCATTTGACTAATTTTTTTTGGAATATCCATGTCCATTATTGCTTGTACCTTTTCAGGATCTACTTCAATGCCTTTCATTGAAACAATGTATCCTAGGAGTTTTCCAGATTGTACCCCAAAAGCACATTTCTTTCGGTTAAGTCTCACCTTAAATTTTTCTATCCTTGTAAAAATATTGTCAAGTATGGATATATGATCTTTTCTTTTATGTGACTTAGATAAAATGGCATCCACATAATCTTCCATAAAGGTGTGCATCATGTCATGGAAAATGGTAGTCATGGCTCTTTGATAAGTGGCTCTAGCATTTTTGAGATCGAAGGGCATTACATTCCAACAAAAGTACCCCATGGGCATGTAAAATCTATCTTCTCTTGATCCCCAGGTGCTATGCAAATTTGATTATACCCACTAAATCCATCCATAAGTGAAAGCATAGAATGACCCGCAGTGAGATCCAGAATAGCATCAATGCTAGGTAAGGGAAAGTCATCTTTTGGACAAGCAAGGTTTAAATCTCTGAAATCTGTGCAAACTCTTATGGTTTTATTATGTTTGGTAACTAGTACAATATTGGAGATCCATTCGACATATGCTATTACTCTTATGAATCCTGCCTTGAGTAATTTCTCCAATTTAGCTTTGACTAATAGGACTATGTGTGGATGCATTTTCTGCAACTTCTGCTTTACGGGCTTAACCCCTGGTTTCACATTTAAGTGATGCATTATGAAACTTGGATCTAATCTATGCATGTCAGCATATGACCATGCAAAGTTTATTTGTTTCACTTGAAAGAATGCAATGAACTCTTCTCTCTCCAAAGGGCTCAAAGATGCTGCTAAGTGAATGAATTTAGGATCCTTTTCTATGGGTTCAATAAGTATAGGTGATCTTTCATCTTTGTGAGTTGTTAAGGTGTCCAACCTCTCTCCCTTAGGTGCCACAGTTGGGTTTTCACCTTCGGAAACATCATTTATTTTTACTTTTTTTGGGTTTAGCACTGCCACATGGTGGTTTTCACCACTAGACCTTCTCATTTTTCTGTATATTTTCTCTTCATTTTTTGGATTAAGAGGTTGAACACCTGCCCCTATCATCATGTCTAGAGTGAATTCATTGGTGGAAGAATTGGGTTTGACCGCATTGAGGTATAAGGCCATTGTATTGTCATTTGGGAAGTAGATTAAGTCATTTGACTCGGACAGATCCCAATTGATAAGTTCATGATGCATTAAGGACAAAGAATCATTGATAGGACTTTCAGTTGGAGGAGTTAAGGATATGAATTCATTAGATGGTTCATACATTGTATCATCATGGTCTATGACATGTGCTTCTTCAAGATGGTCCATGGAAGAAGGATCAAAATCGTCTTCATCAAAATCCTCTAAGATTTCTATGGGAAAGAAAACATGTGGATTAAACACTAGGTTAGAATCTCCCACCCACGAAGGTACCCAAGGTTCACCTACCCACTGAGTGAAAGGAGGTGCTTGTTCTATGTTGACTTGTTGAGGTTCACTTGATGTTTGAGTTGAATTTGAACCTTGAGCCATATGTTCTTGATTCTCAACTTTAGTAGGAGTTACATAGGTGTGAATAATATCAATCTCTATGTCATAATAAAATTCTTTGGACAAGGAATCCCACTCATAATCTCTAGAATCATCTTCACTTTTAGAACCTACCATATGAATATGTGCATGAAAATCATGCATGGGACTTGAACTTTCTCCTTTGTGTTGAAAGCCTATGTTGGCTTTCTCTTCTTTGGCTCTCCAAACTAGTTCAATAGGTTCTAAAAACCCTCTATGTCGAACTCCTAAGGGTCCTCTTCCCTTATACCCAATTTTCTTCATGATATCAAATCCTTTTCTATATTGATCATTTTGGATATTGATATGTAGCACCCTTTCATTGGAATTATCTAAATTATCATCATCTTTATAGAGCCATTGTAATACCTCATTATCTTCTTTGTCTATTTCTTGTTTGTCACATTCCCTCACAAAATGGGAATTGTATTTATGAGGTTAATGATCTTTGGATGGTTTCCCATGTGTCCTTGGAGATGTAGGTAAATCAAAGAGGGAAATGGAATATTCCCCTACTCCTTTTGAGTTAATTTTGCATTGTTTCTCAAATTGATGCATTAAGTCACTCATATTTTCATAGTGATCTTTCTTAGTTTGATATCTTTCTTCCTTAGTGGGTTTGGAAGATTCCAATCTTAATTTTGAAGTATGAACTAAAGTATCCTTCAAGTTTGCATCCTCGTAACTCATCTTTTCTTTTCCCTTAGTCGATGTAGTTGAGTTAGTTTGAATAGGGTTAGGAGTAGATGTGACTTTTGATGTTGGTTCTGATTTTTCCTCTTTGGCCACTTCCATGGTAGTATCAGGGATAACTCTTTCCCTATTGTGAGGAATATACAATTCATGACTTGGCTTTAAAGTATTACAATATTGGAACGGGTTTGAATCTCCTCCATTTGTGACCTCCTCCCCCAAGTATGGAAATTTAATGCATTGGTGATATGTAGAAGGTACCGCTTGCATCTCGTGTATCCAAGGTCTTCCTAGTAAGATGTTGTAGGTCAATTTCATGTCAAGGACCTGACATATAGTGTCCTTTTTTATAGGTCTCACTTGAATTGGTAGAATGATCATACCCTTGTTGACGGGGTTTTGCTGACTGGGTCCGCCAACAGTCATAAGTTGTCACCGGGTTCCGGGGAAATCGGCCAACTCCACCTGCAAAGGTTGTCTGGGGGGAATAAATCCTCCGAGCCTTCAAGCACCTAGGTGTCAGGTCACAACGGTGCGGGGCTCAGTTGGGAGAGGTGACTATTTTTGAGGGGGATAGCTGGTTTCTTCAACTCATCATCTCCGGAGATTTGATCAAAGTAAAGGTTTTCCCGGGCATTCTATACTTAGCAAATAAAATGAAAAAGATCCTGCAGGGTTAGAAGCATTTCATCTAACTACAGTCATGTTAAAATATTTGGAACATCAATAATACTCTGGTAAACTACACTAAATACTGAAGGAACACGTAACCATCAGTTAGCATTTTATCAGTAGCAAGAGAAAAGAGTTCGTTAATCTACTTTAACATACCAGAGTAAAAGACATACAGAACATTAAAACATGAAATACCATTAACTCAGAAGCAAGAGTGCCAACAATATCATTGCCAAGAATCCTTCCTTCCTCATTAACATTCAGTCCAGCAAGCACTGGTGCGTGATACAATGGTGGCTCCAGGGGAGCATCTAACTACTAAGAACAGAACAATGGAGCATTGAGCTCTGCAACTAGAACCAGAAATTACTTTGCTATTGATATGGACAAAAAAATCATCAATTTCGCTGACCCTTGGAAATGGGCCGATTTGCCTATTTATACAACTCTTCTAACCCTAACCCTATTTTACATATTTCAATAAAATACAATATCCGGGGGCCGGTACTACCTGTGCCACCCTACAAAAGACCTGGAGACGGAATAGGCCTGTCGTGTCAGAAGAATAAGATAAGAATATACATCGAAAGAATTGGTCTCAAGAAGAGAGCCAGAGAGGAGAAAGAAGAAAGTAGGTCCTTCAAGAACCGAGGCTACATGCCTCATAAATGGGAAATGCGGCGCCCTGTCTCCAATGTGCCAGATGTACCCTTGAGCGGCGTCTCGAGAAGACCACCCTATCAGAAGGCCAACTGCCAAGTCGACGCCCCTTGATGTGCCCAACTACCTTCTGACAGTCGTATTAACCACTTCTGAAAGTGACCGGTCGGCCTTGGGGACCGGGACACAGATCACTTTAAAGAATACAAAATTTTGGATCCAGGACTCTGGGATCCGGGAACTTACATCCGAAAAGAATAAAGAATACTCAATGTGAGTTTTTTCCCGGCCTCCAGAGAAAGCTCAAGGCTGCTTATTATTGCTGAAGGCCTGAAGGAGGCGGGAAATGCCATCTTCATCTACACTCTTCAGGCCGGCCCTTCTGTGCCTGGCTACTTCAACTTATTCCCCCAGGTCTGAAACATTCCCTTTGAATTCATCCGCCATCCTTGCCGCGTCACGGCCCTTAAGTATCATTTTGGTTAATTTTTCCATTTGGGCTCCGTCTATCCCCTCTGGGGATTGATATCGGGATTGCATTATTTCGTCAAAACTCCCCAAAATTGAATCTTTGGGGGTGTATGTATCTGTACTAACGGGACCAGCCCCAGAAATCTTTATTACATAAGAATTGAATAAAGTAGAAGGATATTTTACGTTGTGTACCTTCTCTTGCAAGGATTCTACCAGTTGCTTGGTTACCTCCAATGTGAGGTCAAGTTTGGCGTGCTGAATCCTTACAAAATCAAATGATTCCTCACCCATAATTCTAGATTCAGAAATCATGTCCTCTCCCAAGGTGAGGAGCTCTTCGAGCTCTACCTTCCACACCTAGTAATTGTCGGTGTCACTCTCCCACTGCTCAATGAGTGCTTCTGCTTGATGGACAACTTGCCGGGTTGTGTATAAGTCTGGGAGACTGGATGCTAGGAAACATCGGGTGTTTCCTATCTGTAAGGTGACCCATTCATCTACAGCTTGGGTCTTCTTCTTCATTACTCGTAGGGAGTATATGTTGCTCTGCGGTATTTCTTCTGATGTGGAGGTCTCCGGAGGAGCGGCATTTAGGGGTCGGGCCAGCTCGGTAAGCAACCCCATAAGGTTTGCATTCTTCTCTTTCTCGGTCTTGAGCCTCTGAGCCTCCTTTTCGTATCGGGCTTCAACTACCCTTGCTTCCTCCTTAAGCAAGTCCACCTCGCCTTGCTTCCCTCTCTTGCCTAGGGACACCTCTGCAATGTCATAATCTATGGGGTCTGCAGTTGCTTCATCGGTGCCCGGGGGAGGTGTTGCCACAATGGAAACTATCTCCTCGTCCAGCCCAGTTCGAAGAGTGTGAACTGTCCGGGCTTTCTTTACTTTTGGTGGGGCCTGTACTTGGGCCATCATCTCAGCCAGGGAGAGAGGAATCACCGAAGAGGACTGAGCCTTTCTCTTTTTGCTTTCTATCAACCACTCGGGTGGGAGAGGTGGCCTTCCTACCAGAACTTGTTCTCCTGATTCTTTCCCAGCACCCGGTGGCAGTTGCTCCTCAGTGTCGCAGACCTCATCCGTCCTCCCTGCCTCAACTTCTCCTGCAACAACATTCTTTTTGTCGACCTCCATCTCCTCAGCCTTGTCCTGTATGTCTATTGCTAGGTTGTGACCTTGGTAGGCTTCTTCGGGGATTTCCTCTTCAAGCTGCTTCTCTTCTTCTTCTTCTTCTGCAGGAATTTCTTCTTCTGTCGGCAGTAGGGGAGGTATCGGGCCAAGATTTAAAGTTTGGGCCGCTGTGATAACCTGTCCGAAGGTTGCCCTCGGGAGTGGCCTTGGGAATGTGGCGGCTGGGTTTATGGTTATTCCTGAAGGTCCGGTTCCCCCAGCGGATGCCATTTGTTCAGCTATCTTTAGTTGGTCCACTCCCAGACCTTGCATCTCTTGAGCCCCGAAGATAATTTCTGGTCCCGGCTCCTTTTCTTCTATCTCCTTCTCTTGCTCTTGTGCAAGTTCTTCTTCCAAGTCCTCTTGGTCCGCAGCCCCAGCCTCTTTCTCTGGGACTTCTATCCCTGCTTGTGTATCATCCCCTTGCAAGTTGCCAAAATCATCAGTTGCAAATACATCATCAAATTCCTCTTACAGAGGGGGACTGGCTGGGACTCCTGCAGGTTCTGCCTCTTTCTCCAGTTCCGGGGAACTGGAGGAGAGGATCTCTACTTCTTGGGGGAGGGATGTCCTTGGCGCTAGTTCTGCCTTGACCTGCTTGACGTGCTTCCTCTTCCTCCTAGTGATCAAGGGTGGCCCCGCATCGGCTATAGCTGCTGCCTCCATGGGATCCACCCCCGTTGCCTTGACCATTAACGATGCCAGCGACGGGGAGGATGGAGGAGGAATTGGCCCGGCCATGAGCGGGGGAGTGGCCAGCCTCATTATTAACTGCTCCCTCATTTTCTGGGAGGCTGCCACAGATTGCTTGATCTGTTCCTGAATGGGGACTTCCTGCGCGGAGGGTATTGTAGCTATCCCTTTTCCCTTGTCTGCGCCTTGTGAGAAAGTCCTGGCCCCCGGGGTCAATCTTGGTACCGGTGGTGGAGTCACCTTAGGTGCCGGTCAGGGAGTTTGGCACATACTCCCAAGGCATACCCTCTTAAAATAGGCATAACTTCTCTCGACCACCTCCCGAGTGAAGTCCTCGATTGTGGGCCCCTCCTGGGTGGCCCAATCCATTGCCGGTAATGCCATTTTATCGATCCCCTTTTCTTTGTACTGGGGATCTATGGTGGGGGCGGTGTCAGAGAATCCTGGAGGGAATATCTGGAGCTTCAATTCCTGCATTAATCCGGCTGTCATTTTGTCATAGTGCCTACTCCAGACATCTACATCATCTTGGAAATCTACTTAGAAGTCCTCCAAGTGTATTTGGTGGGGTTTCGAAGCCCGAAAAATTGCCGCTGCTATTTTCCCATGCAGATCAAAGTTCCTCCACGCCAGATAGAAGTCCTGCAAGTTATAACTTTTCAACTCGTTGTCTGCCTCCCTCGCGGTGGCTAGACTGCAGGTGTAGTTCCCACAGGTGATTGGGAACGAAATGTTGGGGACCTTATTGAGGGCAAAGGTGTACAACTCCAGCATTTGTCTGCAATATTCCAGCAGCACGATCTTGTCCCCACAATGCTTGGGAAACAAGTAGGGTTTCTCAGAGAAGCCGGCGACCCTAATGTATGTATGCTGCTGGAACTGAATATAGTAGTGCCCATAACTACTAACTAACTTCATCGCCTCAGTGGACAGGCGGTATCGGGCATCCTGGGTGGGTGTGAGTAGGTGGTAATAAATGAACGCATCATTCACCTGGCAGAAACTAGGGAAGCTGGCCTCCCATTGAATTTGTGGGAAATAGTCTCATGGTGCCTTTTGTCCCAGGCCAATTCTGAGTACTCCGTCAGTGAGCAGGCCATTGGAGTGGGGCCTCTGTTGGGCTAGGGCTCAGAAAACATAAGAAGACATGTAGAATTTCTTCTTCTCATTCAACTACAGGAACTGGGAGTCGACATGATTGGAGATTATTGTCGCCTAGTCAAAGAATTCTCCCTTAGTGGAGATGCCGAGGAGGAAATAGTACATCCATTTGGTGAACTCCTGGGCAGAGGGTTGCCCAAATACCCGGGCCAATGCTATCATCCCCATTTGGATGCTCTCCTTGAATTCAGAGCAGGGAATATCTATCTTCATTCTCTTCAGGTCCCTCTTTGGGGACTTGAGCCAGTGGGTATTCATATACACCCGGGTAGCATCCTCCAATTGTGTAAATTGCTTCAAGGTGTCAGTCCTTGTGACTACCGTGGCCCTGTCAAATTGTGGGATACCCAGGCCTGCTTGGAAAGTGACTGGGTCGAGGGACACCAGTGGAGTGGGGTATCCCGTGGGTTCTGCAGCTGCGAGCATAACGGCCCGGACAGAAGAGTTATAGTTGGTAGCCAGGGTTAGAACAAGCTCCGGGGACTGCATGGAGCATGGGAAGAAAACTGCCCAGAGGATTCCAGAACCCCCGATGTTGACTGCGAGTTTGTCTCCAGCCTGTCGCTGGATGTGCATTATCTTTACCAGGGCCTGCATTTCTGCCCAAGTCCCGACACTGGCGTCGGTCATCAGTTTTACCTTGGACTCAATCTTTGAGCCCACAATCTCATTATCTTGTACAAACTTCATGGTGAGGGGCAGCTTTGTCAGGGCCTTCTCCATTTTTGACTTTGCTGCTGCCCTGGTCTCTATTGTGGTTGGTAGTTCTGGAATTTTGAGAGAAGATGATGCAGACGCTTCAGACATATTTGGAAGATAATTCCAGGAACCTGTGAGACAAAGCGACCTTCAGAACATGTTTATCAAAATAATTATTTTAGGGTCTGGGAAATCTTACCACCGTGATGTTTGCCTTCTTAAAAAGTTAGTATTATGCAAAGATACCCGAAAAGAAAAACACACCGCAGACTAAGAATCTATTACACATCCAGGTCCGGGGAATCTTATCACACTTGGTAAGGACACCAGATGTGTGGTGGTAAAAAGGCCCAAAGCCTGGAGAAATGAATTAACAAGGATATATGAAAAGGTAAGTTGTCAAACCCATGTGGACGCCACGTGCGTTGGCATTAAATAGACATGATGGCGATGACGCCGGAGCCAACTGTCTGAATGCGCAAAAAGGGAAAGCCACTTGGGTAGAATTGATTGTGCACATGGGACGTAAATGAGGTTCTGACAGCCTTGATAGAGGAGAGAGAAAACCACCTGTTTGAAACCGGTCGAGAGCCGAGTTTCAAACAGGTGGTTTTCTGCCTCGAAAGTGAGTTCGAAGGTGAAAACCAGAAGGAAAGGTGACTCGACCAGCTTGTCGAGTTACCTAGGAGGATATACATGAAGCCGAGGGATATATACAGAGAATAGAAGGGGATATACAGGGGTTTTACAACTATAATACATATATATATATATGGATATACATCGCGGGACGATGGCCGCGGGAAAAACCAGACAAGGCAGAAACAAATATACAGCCATTTACATTATTTACGCTATTTACAGGCTCTACATTATTTACAGAAAAACAACTTCTGCGCGGAGGGCGGACAACCCTCTGGCAGAGCCGACCCACCAACAGGCGGCAAAAACTAGAAACAAAGGACCGAACAAGACAAAGACAAAATGAAACCAGGCAAACGAAAGCAAAACGAAAACCAAAGAAAGCAAGGGAGGAAAACAAGAACACCAACTTGAGAACACAAAAGGTGGAGGAAAGGAAGGTTTTACCATGTGAGCTCTGCAACAGCTCGAGTTGTCAATAGGTCAGAATCACCACCATGGAGCACCTGTGTTTGCCTGAGAGTGAATGAAAATCGCTAAGCTCTGATTACCATAAACTTCCTGCAAACGCTCTGTTAATCGCTCTAAAATTTCTCTTTAACTCGCTCTAAGTGCTCGAAGGTTTTAATCGCGGTAAGTGTGAAAATGACAGATAGTTTCTATTTATACCCGCGGTAAAAGACAATCCTCCTCCTTCCGGTGATCTCCAGACAGGAAAACCTCTGGACTCCAGGTTCGGGGACTCATCATGATGATGTCCATAAGGACATCATGGAAAAAAATCCCAGAGTCCAGAATCTGGTTCCCGACAAAAGAAAACCTCTGGGACCGGAGTCTCAGAGGAGGAAACCAAATAGCAAAATGACACATCGGGGAAGAAAACCCCGGAGAAAGAAAACAAAAAGGGAAAGGAAGGCAAGGTAAAGCCCGCAAAGCAAAAGCAGGCAAAAGCACAAAAAGGGGGACCCAACATTTTGCACACAAAATGTAGGGACGGGGATGCAGGGCATAACAAATGGTGACTATCTGGGATAAATGCCTTAGCGCATTTGAGAACTAAAGAATCTCTGGTTAGCAAAACAGGAACAAGCCGCTTCCCGAAGCGTCTGACAGGCAAAGGGCAACATATCCGAGAGAATCCAACCACACAGGAGTCAGTCTGTAATTCTTCATCAGTGGTGTCATGTGTGCTTTGGAAGGGAATCAAGCCGATGACCTTTGGGAGGAATAGAGAAGAGGCACTAATTACATCGAACCAGTCATCAATTTGCTCGTTTCCCTTGGAGACCAGAGTTTTATCCCGCTTTTTCTCTTGTTATTTTTCTTATTTATGGGTGGGAAAGGCGGTACTTCTTTCACCATTAACCTTAAGCTTAGCTAATCGTAATGGCAGTACTTCTTTCACCTATCCACCCACCTTAAGGTTGTTCGAAGAGGGGACAAAAATTTCAGACCTGGGAAGAATTCCTTTAGATTTTCAGACCTGGATCAATCAAAGAGTACAACCGATCTACCCTTGTTGTGTCCGATTACTTGTTCCTTACATTATTATTTTGTTCACTGATTTCTAGATTTCCGGAGAGCACCCAATGAAGATTCCTCAAAACGTGCCATAACTTGTAAAACAATCCCGTAGACCGGGCTGATTCCACCGTGCTAAAGATAGATTCTAAAGTTCACCGTGCCGTAGACATTGCCTCGGAGGCCAGAGTTATGCGAAGCATTCCAATTCCTGCAAGACGGGACAAAATGTCGGGACCACAAGAAAACCAAGAGCGAAAACAAAAACAACCAAAGGGGACTGCCCCGGAGGACAGTCGAAAAGACTTATTTACAAGGCAGGGTACCTCGCACGAGGCACCTGAAGGGGACTATTTACAAGCGGAAAGCTTTACATATAATACAACTTAGGCCAACTTACCTTATTTGAAATAGTGTTTTAGAAACTGTCCATTAATAGGCAATGCAACAGGTTCCCCAGTTAAAGTATTGAGGCGGTAAGTATTTGCCCCGCAGATTTTTGAGATCAAGTATGGTCCGAGCCAGAGCCGCTGGAACTTGGTATGCTTTCCTTTCTTCTCCCGGGCCTTGTCCCACAACAGGACTAGATCAGATATCTGCAAAGCTTTATATTGAGCTCTTCTGTCAAACCATCTCTTTACCACTGCTTGATGATGCACAAAATGTTCAAGAGTTGCGTCTCTCTGTTCTTCCATTCGCACCAGGTTCAAGAGCCGAACCTCCACGATGTTGTCCCTGTTGTTGAATTCCTGCATGAACTATAATACTGGGATCTGTAAATTGACTAGAAATACATGGTTTTGGCCATAAACTAGGTGGAATGGTGACATTCCCAGGGCGGCCTTAATGCGAATGCGGTCCGCCCAGAGGGCGAATTTCAGTTTTTGATGCCAATTCCGAGGATTTTGTTCTAACAGGTGTTTGATCACTTCAAGCAGATTCTTGTTTGTTGATTCAGCAATGCCATTTCCCTGGGGGTAATAGTTGCTGGAGAACTTCATAGTGATCTTCTGATTGTAGGTCCATTCGAGTAACTGTGCTGAAGAAAACACCGGACCATTGTCACATACTAAAGCGAAGGGCATTTCAAACCATGTGATGATGTTTTCTTCCAAGAACTTGATAACCACGTCTGCCGTGTTGTTTTTGCAAAGTATAGCTTCAGACCACCGAGTGTAGTAATCAGTGGCAGTAAGGATGTATCGGTGGTTGGTAGACGAGTTGGGGTTGATCTCCTTGATGAAGTCAAATGCCCATTGGGCAAAGGGTCTAGCCTCGTAAACTGGTTGTAGAGGCATAGTTAGGTTACGCTCGCAATGTGCCACAGTTTGACAAGTATGACATTTCCTAACATGAGCGTAAAAGTCTTTGAAGACACAGGGCCAATAGTACCTGACCCAAAGGATTTGATGGGCAGTGGCGTCAGCCGAGCCATGCCTGGTTCCAAACTGTCCATGGAATTCATCGATTATTCTTACAGCTTGGTCTCTATCGATGCACCTAAGGTACACTCCCTCATAATTTATGCGGTAAAACGCAAAGTTTTTGATCATGAAATGTGCACTTTTCATTCGCAGGGTGTGGCGTTTGTGGGGAGGCAACCCCTCCGGACATCTATTGTTTAGTAACAAATATACCAAATCTGTATACCATGGGTCTTGGGTGATGGACTCCACTGTGTAAGTCTGACATTCTATGCGGGGAATCTCTTCTGCCATCGCCTGACTTAGTCCCTGGCCTCAGACTATTTTCATGGGCTGCATTTCTAAGTCATATTCTTGGAGGATGGCCATCCATTTCCCCCGTCTCTTGCCCAATTCACTCTACATCAGCAGAGACTTGACGGCCTGGTCTAGGATAATAGCATGCACTTTGCTTCGGAGAATATAATGCCAAAACTTTTTCACGACGTGAACTAGAGCAAAGGCCTGTTTCTCTAGTGACAAATACCGAACTTTGGCATTCTTGAAGGGGGAGCTCATGAAAGCTATTGGTCTTTCCTCCCCTTCAACCTTTTTAGTCAACACTGCCGCAGTGGAATGCGGCAAAGCCAACGAATAAATGTAAAATGGAAGGGAATAGTCTGGACTAGCCAGGACCGGTGCCTCCGTTATGGTTTGTTTGATCTGGGTGAATGCCTTCTTTGCTTCAGGACTCCACTCAATTTTGGTGTCTTTCTTTATCATTTCATTGAGTGGTTTAACTATTTCTGCGAATCCCGTGATGAATCATCATACAAAGTTGATTTTTCTAAAAAAGGATCGCATTTCTTTCTTATTGCCAGGCATCTGTAGATTCAGCAATGCCTCAACTCTATTAGGGTCGATGGATATACCCTTCTCAGAGATAATATGCCCGAGCAACTTCCCCTTGGTGACCCCGAATATGCACTTCTTAGGGTTGAGGGATATTCCATACCGGCGACACCTCTCGCAGATCTGAGCGAGGTGGGTGGGATGATCACGCCTGTCCCGGGAAAAGATAGTCAAATAATCCATGTAGATGATTATGCATCGATTCACAAGGCCTTCAAACGCAATGTCCATGGCCTTTTGAAATGTAGCCCCTGCGTTGATCAAACTGAAGGGCATTCTTGTATACGCAAACGTTCCCCACTTGGTGGTAAACACTATTTTCTCTCTATCTTCATACTTAACCATGACCTGGTTGTATCCCAAGTATCCATCCAAGAAAGACATCATCTGGGATCCATTCACTATTTGCAACACCTCATCCAATGAGGGGAGAGGGTGATTATCCTTTTTAGATGCCTTGTTTAAATTCCAAAAATCCACGCAAAGGCAGATCTCGCCGTTCTTCTTCCTTATAGGGACCAGGTTGGCAACCGACGTAGTGTGCCAGATTGGGAAGATTATCCGGGCTAACAGCAGTTTTTCTACCTCTTGATGTATCAGAGGCTCTATCAAGGGGTTGACTGGTCTTTGCTTTTGCCAAAAGGGCTTAGCCTCTGGTTTCAGGGGAATAGTGTGGGTCATGATAGATGTATCATACGTTTTTAAGTCTTCATATCCCCAGGCAATTATATCAATATATTCTCGGAGGACCGCAAGAATCTTCTCCTTCTCCTCAGGGGAGCAGGAGGTACCAATGTGGATGATCTTTTCTTCACCGGGCTGGCCGATGTTAACCTTTTCAAACTTTCCTCCCTCAGGGGAGGATGACACCTTCTCACGGGCCCGAGTGTCCGAGTCAAAGATTCATTCTAATGCAACCATGCCCTTAGAGATGGTGTTAGTGGGCAAGTCCATGATCCCATCGTCTTCATCACCCTGCCCAGTATCGTCATGGTCTCGTTCCTCCACTATCTGATCCTTAAAGACACCAACATTGGCCATGAAGGCCAAGATATGCTGATCGTCCTCAAAAACCTGAAAGTGGGTGACATTGTTTGGAATGGACGGGGTGGAGACCATTTCAACTAAAAATATCTGGAGTCGGGAGCCGGCCATTGGCTCAAGTGTGCTGGCAGAGACGGCGAGGGCATCTGGGACATAATTTCGTCACCGGGGAATGAGGTCAATGCCAAAGACATCGAAATCTTCGATAAGGCTCCAAGCCCAGTTGCGGTATGTAGCTAGCCTTTTGTCATGACATGTGTATTGACTCTGGACTTGTTTAACAATCAATTCTGAATCACCCAAAGCCCGGAGGTAGGTGATACCTTTCCTTAATGCGAATAAGAGTCCAAGGACCAAAGCCTCGTACTCCGTGACATTGTTTGTACAGTTAAAATAGAGCCTGTAGGACGCGAGGAAGGATTTCCCTCGTGGGTTGATTAATTCTACCCCGGCCCCACAGCCCTGTTTGGATCGTGACCCATCAAACTTAAGGGTCCATAAGTCATTGTTTGCAATCTGGGGCTAGGGTGGAGGAATTCTCTTTGGATTATTGCTGGGGGATTTAGAAGGTTTTTCCCGGACTGCCGACGTGAAAGTGGAATTTTCCTCCAGAGTTTGGGTTTGGGATTCTTCGGGGGATGGTGCCAAAGGAGCGCATCCCATAGGGACACTGGGTCCTGGTGAATCAGTTGCATGCTGTTTGTTCCGGAGGGTATCAAGGTGCCGGTTAGCGATCAAAAGACATGGCCCACACTCAAGTTTTGAATATTTCTGGTAGTGTACCCAACACCAAGTGCCAGACAAGAGTGTGGCCAGGGATGCGGTGGAGTCTTGAGAGTTGACTTCAACTTTCATTTTTTCTTCTAGGTCTTGTGCTCTCTGTAGTACAACGGGGTCTTCTCCGAGGATGAAATTAAATGTTAAAATTTTAAAAGGTTTGTACACCCCCAGAGAAGTCTTGGAGAAAAGGACTTCATTGACCCTCCCAACTTCGGTAAGGGCCTGTTTCATCTGGGGTTCACTTTCGACCCGGATCTGGTTTGATTCTCCCTCCCATGGAAGCCATAAATGCGTGAAGTCAGTCGAGAAGTATCTGTTCAAGGACTTAGACCAATTTCAACTTAATAACATCCCATAGGTCTCTGGGATGTCCACGACTTGGATGTCAATGATGCTGGCTATCCTAGGGTCCTAGATAAGATGTATCTGGATGTTCTTTAATTCCCCCACCATTTTCATAGCAGTCTTATCCAAATGGATTACTGCGCCGTTAGACGAGGTGGGGTTTAGTCTGAGCTTCTGACAAATGGACAAGGGCATGATGTTACCCGAAGCTCCAGGGTCTACTAGGCAATTATGTATGTTTTTGCCATAAATGTTTAAACCTAGTAGGAAGGGAGGATCCTCATTATTTCCCCGGAAGACAGCCGCATTAGCATCTTCGAAGGAGACGGTCTTGGGTGGGCGGCTAACTACTTTCGGGTTCCCTAAGAGCTTCATAAGAGACTTCTTCTGCTCGGGACAATTTAGAAAAACCACCATCAAGGTCATGGAGGTGGTGGTCCGTTCTAACACTTTTGTAATATCAAACCTTCCTCCGGGGAACTGGTGATTTTCCTCCATGAGATCTTTTGCTTGGTTAGAGCTGGGACCTTTTGGAGGTACGGGTTGATCAGTCGTGTTGTTCCAGGGAGGAGGAGTGTCTTTGATGGGAGGTGTAGGCGTGTAAGTTGGTCTTTTACCCACCTGGCTCCGGGTATTGTATGGATCCCGTGGGTTAGTAAAGGCGTTGGCCTCAAAGGGAAAGA
This sequence comes from Thuja plicata, assembly GCA_018584345.1. Taxonomy (NCBI): domain Eukaryota; kingdom Viridiplantae; phylum Streptophyta; class Pinopsida; order Cupressales; family Cupressaceae; genus Thuja; species Thuja plicata. The sequence goes on along the minus strand of MU225113.1, from coordinate 1,421,604 downwards.
TAGATTCATCAAAGAATCCCTGTAGTTCAGATTCCTCTTCATCTTCCCTGAAAGTTCCAAAGAAGATGGTGTCGCAGGTGAAGGCACTGTGGGTTGTCTCCTAGACAGGGGGTTCTGGAGGGGTAGTATCGTGCGACTGTTGCCTGTCCAATTGGGAGATCATGATAACTTTCTCCAAAGTGGCGTAATTCACCTCATTGTGTGAACCTGTATCATGTAATCTACACCAGTTAGTCATGGGCTGGAAGTCTGTGACTGGTGTAAAATGGGATGGTACAGCACCGCTTTGGTTGGTGTTTTGGTTCAGAGGTGGGCCTCCGGTGTTAGCGTTATTATTCCACTATTGTTGGTTGGGCTTAGGCCCATTGTTAAAGTTTCTTCCCCCGGCATTGTTGTTTCGCTGGCCAGAGAAGATATTCCCTCTTTGGGAATTTGAGTTCTGTTGCGCGTAGGACCCCGCCTTCAGTTGGCCCATGTCCATAATCAGAGTGGACAACATTCGCCGGAGGGATTCAACCTCGGCGGTCAACTAAGTGTTAGCGTCACAATGTGACGGATGTTGCTGTTGTTTTCTTCCCGGGAAGGCAACAGTATTAGCCAGAGTCGAGGGTGGCAATCCCCCAGCCGCGGACGACTGAAAGAATGGCACTCCGGATGGTTGTGTTTGAATCTGTTGTGTCTGCTGCGGCTGATTCCAAGGGAAGACTTCCAGACCTGGTGTGATCTGGGCCTAGGCTGGGTAAACATACCATGCCTGTTGGTCTATCATGGGTGGCAGAGGATTCACTGCCATCGAGGGGGCACCTATTGCCAGATTAGGGTTGTATCCCCGGGCATATGCAGTTCCGCTGGGGATCACGTTATAGGGTATGTTCTATCCAATCCCGCCCGGGGATTTGTTGAGACCACGGGACAACTCTAGGGCTAGGTTGTAGACATTTTCCAAGGTATCCCGGTCACCCGGGGTGGTCATTCTCCAAAGGAGAGTGGTAACAAAAGGGTCCATCGCATTGAGATATGTCTATATGGTAACGTCTGGCGATGGGAAAAAAGGGCCCGTGCACCTCTTCAAGGCGCGCTAGAACCATGGTTGAATGCTTCAAGAGGTTCATTGGGCTCTTTCCTAATGGAGATGAACTGGCTGTGGGACCAGGCTGGGTCCACATGTACACGAAAGGCAGCCAGGAAGGCGTCCTCCATATCTTGCCAAGTGTTGATGGAGTTGGCAGGTAAGTTCAGGTACCAGTTCAACTCGCTTTGTCCTAAGGACAACGAGAACATACGGGTCACAACATCTTCATGCTGGATCCGATGTCGATTCATGGCATCTTTGTATGCCTATAAGTGTTCTTCTGCGGTTCGTGAGCGTAAGTGCTCATATCGTGGGCAGATTTTCTCTGGGTGAGAGGGTAAATCATTAGTTGCACCCGAAAAAGTGCCCATTGGGGACCCAGTGTTTCTGAAGTATGCAGCCATTGAGGGAACTATATGTTGGATAGTGCTTAGGGTACTGGTTCCTGGGACTGTCTGGGGAGTTTGAGTATTTAGGGGTACGGTAGATCCCCAGACAATAGTGGCTTGTAGGACTTTAGTGGTTCATTTCTTTCGAGCGGGGGGCTCGAGTTCAACAAACTTCCCGAGATTCAGGGCGGACCTAAGGACTCTTTCAAATTTCGCTGGGGAGAAAGACCCAATCCCAATGAAGGCTTGTCTGCTAAAAATACAACTTGGGGAACCCTCAGAAGGCGTAAAATCAGAATCTTGGGAGGGGGATGAGCTCATGCCCTCCTTATAGTGCCAGTTTCTGTTGACGGGGTTTTGCTGACCGGGTCCACCAACAGTCATAAGTTGTCACCGGGTTCCGGGGAAATCGGCCAACTCTGCCTGTAAAGGTTGTCCGGGGGGAATAAATCCTCCAGGTCTTCAAGCACCCGGGTGTCGGGTCACGACGGTGCGGGGCTTGGTTCGGAGAGGTGACTATTTTCGAGGGGGATAGCTGGTTTCTTCAACTCATCATCTCTGGAGATTCGATCAAAGTAAAGGTTTTCCCGGGCATTCTATACTTAGCAAATAAAACGAAAAAGATCCTGCAGGGTTAGAAGCATTTCATCTAACTACAGTCATGTTAAAATGTCTGGAACATCAATAATACTTTGGTAAACTACACTAAATACCGAAGGAACACATAACCATCAGTTAGCATTTTATCAGTAGCAAGAGAAAAGAGTTCATTAATCTACTTTAACATACCAGAGTAAAAGACATACAGAACATTAAAACATGAAATACCATTAACTTAGAAGCAAGAGTGCCAACAATATCATTGCCAAGAATCCTTCCTTCCTCATTAACATTCAGTCCAGCAAGCACTGGTGCGTGATACAATGGTGGCTCCAGGGGAGCATCTAACTACTGAGAACAGAACAATGGAGCATTGAGCTCTGCAACTAGAACCAGAAATTACTTTGCTATTGATATGGACAACAAAATCATTAATTTTTCCGACCCTTGGAAATGGGCTGATTTGCCTATTTATACAACTCTTCTAACCCTAACCCTATTTACATATTTCAATAAAATACAATATTCAGGGGCCGGTACTACCTGCGCCACCCTAGAAAAGACCTGGAGACGGAATAGGCCTATCGTGTTAGAAGAATAAGATAAGAATATACATCGGAAGAATCGGTCTTGAGAAGATAGCCAGAGAGGAGAAAGAAGAAAGTAGGTCCTTCAAGGACCGAGGCTACATGCCTCATAAATGGGAAATGCAGTGCCCTATCTCCAATGTGCCAGATGTACCCTTGAGTGGCGTCTCAAGAAGACCACCCTGTTAGAAGGCCAACTACCGAGCCGACGCCCCTTGATGTGCCCAACTACCTTCTGACAGTCTTATTAACCACTTTTGAAAGTGACCGGTCAGCCTCGAGGACCGGGACACGGATCACTTTAAAGAATACAAAATTTTGGATCCAAGACTCTGGGATCTGGGAACTTACATCCCAAAAGAATAAAGAATACTCAATGTGAGTTTTTCCCCGGCCTCTGGAGAAAGCTCAAGGCTGCTTATTATCGCTGAAGGCCTGAAGGAGGTGGGAAATGCTATCTTCATCTACACTCTTCAGGCCGGCCCTTCTGTGCCTGGCTACTTCAACTTGTTCCCCCAAGTCCAAAACATTCCCTTTGAATTCGTCCGCCATCCTTGCCGCGTCAAGGCCCTTAAGTATCATTTCGGTTAATTTTTCCATTTGGGCTCCGTCTATCCCCTCTGGAGATTGATATCGGGATTGCATTATTTCATCAAAACTCCCCAAAATTGAATCTTCGGGGGTGTATGTATCTGTACTAAGGGGATCAGCCCTGGAAATCTTTATTACATAAGAATTGAATAAAGTAGAAGGATATTTTACGTTGTGTACCTTCTCTTGCAAGGATTCTACCAGTTGCTTGGTTACCTCCAATGTGAGGTCAAGTCTGGCATGCTGAATCCTTACAAAATCAAATGATTCCTCACCCATAATTCTAGATTCTTTTTGTCGACCTCCATCTCCTCAGCCTTGTCCTGTATGTCTATTGCTGGGTCTGGACCTTGGTAAGCTTCTTCAGGGATTTCCTCTTCAAGCTGCTTCTCTTCTTCTTCTTCTTCTGCCAGAATTTCTTCTTCTGTCGACAGTAGGGGAGGTATCGGGCCAAGATTTAAAGTTTGGGCCGCTGTGATAACTTGTCCGAAGGTTGCCCCCGGGAGTGGCCTTGGGAACGTGGCGGCTGGGTTTACGGTTATTCCCAAAGGTCTGGTTCCCCCAGCGGATGCCATTTGTTCAGCTGTCTTTAGTTGGTCCACTCCCGGACCTTGGGTCTCATGAGCCTCGGAGATAATTTCTGGTCCCGGCTCCTTTTCTTCTATCTCCTGCTCTTGCTCTTGTGCAAGTTCTTCTTCCAAGTCCTCTTGGTCCATAGCCCCAGCCTTTTTCTCTGGGACTTCTGTCCCTGCTTGTGTATCATCCCCTTGCAAGTTTCCAAAATCATCGGTTGCAAATACATCATCAAATTCCTCTTGCAGAGGGGGACTGGCTGGGACTCCTGCAGGTTCTACCTCTTTCTCCAGTTCCGGGGAACTGGAGGAGAGGATCTCTACTTCTTGGGGGAGGGATGTCCTTGGCGCTGGTTCTGCCTTGACCTGCTTGATGTGCTTCCTCTTCCTCCTGGTGATCAAGGGTGGCCCCACATCGGCTATAGCTACTGCCTCCATGGGATCCACCCCCATTGCCTTAACCATTAAGGCTGCCAGCGACGGGGAGGATGGAGGACGAATTGGTCTGGCCATTAGCGGGGGAGTGGCGAGCCTTGTTATTAACTGCTCCCTCATTTGCTGGGAGGCTGCCACAGATTGCTTGATCTGTTCCTGAGTGGGGACTTCTTGCGCAGAGGGTGTTGTAGCTATCCCTTTTCCCTTGTTTGCGCCTTGTGAGGAAGTCCCGGCCCCCGGGGTCAATCTTGGTACCGGTGGTGGAGTCACCTTAGGTGCCGGTCGGGGAGTTTGGCGCATACTCCTAGGGCATACCCTCTTAAAATAGGCATGAATTCTCTTGACCACCTCCCAAGTAAAGTCCTCGATTATGGGCCCCTCCTGGGCGGCCCAATCTATTGCCGGTAATGCCATTTTATCGATCCCCTTTTCTTTGTACTGGGGATCTATGGTGGGGTGGTGTCAGAGAATCCCGGAGGGAATCTCTAGAGCTTTAGTTCCTGCATTAATTCGGCCGTCATTCTATCATAGTGCCTGCTTCAGACATCTACATCATCCTAGAAATCTGCCCAGAAGTCCTCCATGTGCATTTGGTGGGGTTTCAAAGCCCGGGGCATTGTCGCTGCTATTTTCCCATGTGGATCAAAGTTCCTCCGCGCCAGATAGAATTCCTGCAAGTTATAACTTTTCAACTCATTGTCTGCCTCCCTCACGGCGGCCAGACTGCAGGTGTAGTTCCCACAGGTGATTGGGAACAAAACGTTGGGGACCTTCTTGAGGGCAAAGGTGTGCAACTCCAGCATTTGTCTGCAATATTCCAGCAGCACGATCTTATCCCCACAATGCTTGGGCAACAAGTAGGGTTTCCCGGAGAAGCTGGCGACCCTAATGTATGTATGCTGCTGGAACTGAATATAGTAGTGCCCATAACTACTAACTAACTTCATCGCCTCAGTGGACAGGCGGTATCTGGCATCCCAGGTGGGTGTGAGCAGGTGGTAATAAATGAACGCATCATTCACCCGGCAGAAACTAGGGAAGCTGGCCTCCCATTGAATTTGTGGGAAATAGTCCCATGGTGCCTTTTGTCCCAGGCCAATTCCGAGTACTCCGTTAGTGAGAAAGCCATTGGAGTGGGGCCTCTGCTGGGCCAGGGTCCAGAAAACATAAGAAGACATGTAGAATTTCTTCTTCTCGTTCAACTACAGGAACTGGGAGTCGACATGATTGGAGATTATTGTCGCCTAGTAAAAAAATTCTCCCTTAGTGGAGATGTCGAGGAGGAAATAGTACATCCATTTGGCAAACTCCTGGGCGGAGGGTTGCCCAAATACCTGGGCCAATGCTATCATCCCCATTTGGATGCTCTCCTTGAATTCAGAGTGGGGGATATCTATCTTCATTCTCTTTGGGTCCCTCTTTGGGGACTTGAGCCAGTGGGTATTCATATACACCCGGGCAGCATCCTCCAATTGTGTAAATTGCTTCAAGGTGTCAGTCCTTGTGACTACTGTGGCCCTGTCAAATTGTGGGATACCCAGGCCTGCTTGGAAAGTGACTGGGTCGAGGGACACCAGTGGAGTGGTGTATTTTGTGGGTTCTGCAGCTGTGAGCATAACGGCTTGGACAGAAGAGTTATAGTTGGCTGCCAGGGTTAGAACAAGCTCTGGGGACTACATGGAGCATGGGAAGCAAGCTGCCCAGAGGATTTTGAAATCCCCGATGTTGACTGCAAGTTTGTCCCCAGCCTGTTGCTGGATGTGCATTATCTTTACCAGGGCCTGCATTTCTGCCCAAGTCCTGACACTGGCGTCGGTCATCAGTTTTACCTTGGACTCAATCTTTGAGCCCACAATCTCATTATCTTGTACAAACTTCATGGTGAGGGTCAGCTTTGCCAGGGCCTTCTCCATTTTTCACTTTGCTGTTGCCCTGGTCTCTGTTGTGGTTGGTAGTTCCGGACTTCCGGGAGGAGATGATGCGGACGCTTCAGACATATTTGGAAGATAATTCTAGGAACCTGTGAGATAAAGCGACCATCAGAACATGTTTATCAAAATAATTATTCCGGGGTCCGGGAAATCTTACCACCGTGATGTTTGCCTTCCTAAAAAGTTAGTATTATGCAAAGATACCCGAAAAGCAAAACACACCGCAGACTAAGAATATATTACACATCCGGGTCTGGGGAATCTTATCACACTTGGTAAGGACACCGGATGTGTGGTGGTAAAAAGGCCCAAAGCCCAGAGAAATGACTTAACAAGGATATATTAAAAAGGCAAGTTGTCAAACCCATGTGGACGCCACGTGCGTTGGCATTAAATAGACGTGATGGCGATGACGGTGGAGCCAACTGTCCGAACACGCGAAAAGGGAAAGCCACTTGGCTAGAATTGATTGCGTGCATGGGACATAAATGAGGTTCTGACAGCCTTGATGGAGGAGAGAGAAAACCACCAGTTTGAAACTGGCTGAGAGCCGAGTTTCAAACAGGTGGTTTTCTGCCTCGAAAGCAAGTTCGAAGGTGAAAACCAGAAGCAAAGGTGACTCGACCAGCTTGTCGAGTTACCTGGGAGGATATACATGAAGCCAAGGGATATATACAGAGAACAGAAGGGGATATACAGGGGTTTTATAACTATAATACATATATATACGGATATACATCATGGGACGACGCCTGCGGGAAAAACCAGACAAGGCAGAAACAAATATACAGCCATTTACATTATTTACGCTATTTACAGGCTCTACATTATTTATAGAAAAACAACTTCTACGCGGAGGGCGGACAACCCTCTGGCAGAGCCGACCCACCAATGGGCGGCAAAAACCAGAAACAAAGGACCAAACAAGACAAAGACAAAATGAAACCAGGCAAACAAAAGCAAAATGAAAACCAAAGAAAGCAAGGGAGGAAAACAGGAACACCAACCTGAGAACACAGAAGGCGGAGGAAAGGAAGGTTTTACTGTGCGAGCTCTGCAATAGCTCGATTTGTTAATAGGTCAGAATCATCACCACGGAGCACCTGCGCTTGCCTGAGAGTGACTAAAAATCACTAAGCTCTGATTACCATAAACTTCCTGCAAACGCTCTATTAATCGCTCTGAAATTGCTCTTTAATTCACTCTAAGTGCTCGAAGGTTTTAATCACGGTAAGTGTGAAAATGATAGATAGTTTCTATTTATACCCATGGTAAAAGGCAATCCTCCTCCTTCCAGTGATCTCCAGACAGGCAAACCTCCAGACTCTGGGTTTGGGGACTCGTCGTGATGATGTCCATAAGGAAATCATGGCAAAAAATCCCGGAGTCTAGAATCCGGTTCCCGACAAAAGAAAACCTCCAGGACCGGAGTCCCGAAGGAGGAAACCAAACAGCAAAATGACACACCGGGGAAGAAAACCCCAGAGAAAGAAAACAAAAAGGGAAAGGAAGGCAAGGCAAAGCCCGCAAAGGAAAAGCAGGCAAAAGCAAAAAAAAGGGGGACCCAACATTTTGCACACAAAATGTAGGGACGGGGATGCAGGGCATAACAACCCTTTGAAGATCTTTCCTCTTCATCATAAGCCTTAATAGTGATTTGCTTCTTTGGATCACAGGAAGACTCAGATAACCCTAATGACTTGACAAGGTTTAAAGTGAAAATATTTAGACCAGCTCCACCATCTATGAGAACTCTCTTAACCCTATGTCTTTGGATCAATACCTCTATATGCAAGGGTAAGTTTTGAGGATGTGTGATAGACATGTCATCTTGTTACGAAAAGGAAAGACAATGAGGGGCTATGAGGTGTCCTACCATGTTCTAAAATTTACCTTCCTTCAAGTTTATAGGAACCATGGTCTCACACAAGGCTTTTTCCAGGATCTCCTTGTGATTAGGAGATAGCTTTAACAACTCCAAAATGGATATTTGGGCTGGAGACTTTTGCAATTGGTCCACCAAACTATAAGGCCTTGTAGCGGGTGTTGTTTTTTTAGCCAAAATAGTTGGTGTCTTAGGGCCAATAGTAATAGGAGTACCCCCTTGTATGCTAACTTTTGATACTTTCCCCCTTGTGATGGCATTAGCGGACCCTTGAATAGGTTGGTCTTTAACCACAACAACATTGATGGAATTGTCATAAGTATGAGCAAAGTTAACATTATGACTACCTTTTGTATTATTCGCATTGTTTCCTCCATTGTTGGAATTAGAAGATTCTCCCTTTTCATGTCTATAAAAAGGAGTTTTAAAGGATGTGTGATCTTCATTAGTTTGAGGTCCATCCACCTTTATCACACCGTTGTCTATGAGATCTTGTACCACATGTTTGAGATGTAGGCAATCATTGGTCTTATGTCCCCTATTTCGATGATAGTCACAATGGTTGTTCTCATTCCACCAGTTTGGTTTGATCCAAGGTTCATATGGTTGAGCCTTTGGTCGATCAATAAGTTTATTTGCAATAAGTGTCCTTAATGCATTTTCCAATGGTTCACCCAAAGTAGTGAATGTCCTTTTGGGTGTAGGTGCAAAGAACGGTTTAGGCTTAGGAGCCCTTTGATTATTCCCAAAGTTTTTATTAGTGTTGTTGTTGAAGGGCACTTTGGGTGCTTGATTCACATTATTGGATTGAGCTGAGTTTTGAGTGAGATTAAAAGGGATAGCCTTTAAAGTATTAGCCTCCACCACTCCATCATTAACCACTCCTTTATTATTGTTATTCCTTGTCCAAAATTGACTGTTATTGTTGTTGTTATTCTAATTTTGATTGGTGTTGGAGGTATTTTTGTTGTTGTTAATCTTGTTATCCTTGTAGAGTTTTATATCTCCACTTTTTACCAATACCTCTTCTATTGTCACCCGGTTCTCAATTAAGTCTTGGAATGATCTAGGAAATTGTAGCCTTAATCGATAGTTCATTTCATGATTCAAGCTGTTCACAAAAATATCCATCTTTTCCTTTTCGGGTATCTAGCAAATACCGCTCTCCATCATTGTAGGAAAAGTAGGAATCCCTCTCCTTATCTTTGTTTGGTGTTGCATAGATTAAGCATTGTAACCTCGTGTTTGATGTTATAAGAATAGTGCGTTACAAATTTAGAGGCCAATTCCTCAAAGGTTCTAATGCCAGAGGGTAACTTTGAAAACCACTCAATTGGCATACCTCCCAAACTTCTAGGGAATAACCTCATAAGGTACGTTGTGTCATGCATGAACTCTAGACTTAGGGCACAAAATTCCCTTAAGTGATCTTGAGGATCAGATGTTCCTTCATATTTATCATATTTTGGATAAATAGCATTTGTTGGGAATGGTATCATGACTAAAGACTTGTCAAATGGAAACAGACACAAGGCTTCAATAGAAAAAGGTTGAGGAGCTCCACTTTGTTTTAATGTGTCCAATTGTATCTGAAAAAGCTGAAATTATTTGTTCATGATATCAATGGGGTTAGCCTCAGCTTCTTCTCGTTGGAGTTTAGTGACATCATAATCGTGTGGAAGTTTGAGATCCGTTTGTGCTAGGTCTAGGAAGTACTTCTCCTTATCTTTTTCCAACACCTTTTCCATGAGTTTCATAAAGAAAGGGCTTTGCATAGCCTCATTAACCTTTTCATCGGTTAACTATTCATCATCAGGATCTATATTTCCCCCGTTGTTGGTATTGTTCATCCCTTGATTGTTAGGATCCATGTTTGTCCCTTCGTTGGTATTTTTGTTGGATCCTTTGTTGTTAGTATCAACATTTCCTTGTTTGGTCATATCCTTGTTCACATGATTAATCTGATCAGGATCTATATGGCCAAATGGAAAAGACATCCTTGGTTCTGTTTCCTTGAGGGGTTCATGTAAGGGTTTTGCAAAAAAAGGATCACCTGGGAAGGGACACTCTTGTCTCAGATAAGATCTGTCTGGTTGTAGGGTAGTCTTGATGTAATGGGATCGAGTAAAAATAGACATTAACATATGTTGAATGAAGATGTCAGGTTTCAAACTCGCTTAAATGACCAAATCTGTGAATAAATTTGCAAAATGTCCAATAATGACAGATTCTGATCAATTTAAGTATTCTCAGTGATAGAACATCCAAAAGGGTATCCAAAAAATAAACTTTCTTGTTTTCAATCCTTCGAAAGATACCCACTATTTGCCTTTTTAAAATTCTGGGCGGCTCTTACTTGTGTGTAGGTGGCCTTTAAATGTTAACACGTGGTCACTGGAAATCTTGTACACAGCGCTCTACAGTTAACAGGCGGTGTTTGTCTATTGACATGCGGTTTTGAAATAATTTTAAGCAGCTTTTTCCAGTAGCACATGCAGTTGTTTAATGCTATCAAGTGACATTTTAAGATTTACAAGCGGCCCAGCTTTGTTTGTAAGTAGCTCTTAAATGATGATACACAATGCTTTACTGATCAAAGTTGATTTTATCAATTTTATTGGTATTTTCTGGGTTTAAAAGTTTAAAGTCTTTGATCAGATTTATCAAAAAAATATTCTTGCATGAAAACAGAGTACAAGCTCAACACACACATCAAAATTGTACCATTTTCTTAAAAACCACACTAAAAATGTATGTTCTTGGATGTTTTAACTGGTTTGCACAAGAGTGTCTTCCAAGCAATCTACCTTAGCGTCAACAAATTTGGCTTTTAATCATGGCTCTATAAAGGTAGGTCTGCTACTTTATTAGGTCTCAACCTATTCTGGTCTAAATCTTAACAAGATCCTTTACCCCTTTGAGGGCTTCCCACATGCACAAAAGTATGATTTTGCACAATCCCAAAGGACTACTAGAGGAAGTGAGGATGGCTTGCACAAGTTTTAGTCACTTTTCGATTAAGGTAAAGTACATTATTTATAGTGAGTCAGACGATATTGCGGTAAAAGAAAATATCTCCCACTTTGGGTCATTCCCTCTCACCATCCTCATAAGGAAATTCTTAGGAGGTAGGCCCTTTAAAGCTCTATTTAACTAGCATGTTCATGAAAAGCAAGAATTGAACTCAGTCCAACAAGTTTGGGAATCTGATTCACTCAAAGAGTGAAGAGCATATCCCTATTGTCTTTCCTTGTTCCAAACACCTCAAACAAATTTGTTCATTTTCAACCTCTTGACAAGGAGGTCTTTGAAAAAAATGAGATGTGTGGTTCAATTAATCCTTTCCTTTCTTTTTACCACCCAAACTTGACACTTTTGGCTTTTTGATCAACTTTGAAAAGTTGAGAGCATATACCTAATGTCTTGTCTGAATAGAAAATAGTAAGGTGTCCATATTTATGCTAGATTTAAATGAAATGCCACAAGTTAAGTAATGCAAGCTTGATTAGATAAGTACCTGATTTCAAAGCTAGCAAGGCTAGGCACATTTTTGAGTGTTTTGACTTGTTTTACTCACCTAGTGGTGATTGTTCCCACTCCGTCTCCTCCAACAAGTAAGTCAACACAAAGCGATGCAAAGTGAAGGAAACTTGGAAAAAGTCAAATGAAAAAATACCTCCTAAAAGCTCTTTTAGTGAATGATTTATCAATTAAAGCTTTAAAGAAGTTAGCACAAAAATCAATTAGAGAGTAGGAAATTTTCGTTCGTAGGAAAAAAACACCTTAATGTAGTGATCATACAAGTGTTCTTCCTCAAATAAACTCTCTAACAAATTTGTTGTATGTATTTCCTTATCATTCTTGGTTTTGATTCTTACCTCTTTGCTAGGCTTTGAGATCTGCTTCTTTGGTTTCTACACCTTGGGGTGATTTTTCATTTGTAGGACAAGAAAACACAGAGAGTTACCACAGTGACCAAATTAATCAAAATCTGATTTAAAGGAAATGTAATTATGCGGCATTTAACAGTTAAAAGGCAGCTATTAAATGTTCTTTAGCGTAATTTAAAACTTTATACATGACTTTTAAATCTTAACATGCGACTCTTAAAATATCACAGGTGATACAGAAAGTGTAAAAGGCGGCTAGAGATTGCTTGTGAGCGGTTGTTAAAAAGACTCAGGCGGTACACTTTATCTAGCAAGTAGCACAATTTATTTGTTAGGCGGCCTAATTTATCTAAAAATTGGCTGTAGAATGAAAGACAGAGACAAATCATGCTTTGTAGGTGGCATTTTATTATTCTTAGGCGGCTCTTAGCATTGCATACGCGGCTCTTCTCTTATTTTCTGCAAGAAAAACACCAAGAACAAAGAAAAACACACAAATCTTATGATAAAAATGTTAGTAGAGAGGCTTAGAGTCCCACAGTGGGTGCCATTATGTGTGTATGAAAATACACCTTCATGAAATTAAGCTTAAGAGCAACAATTCTATGGAAAGACAATACAAATTAATCTAAGAATTGAAGCTAAGAATCTATTTCATCTCATGGTCCTCTATCCAAGCTTTGTTAAGAGAGCTCTTAGGCTTAATCTCTCTCAAGGACAATCCTAGATTGAGATATGAATGATAAACAAATGCTACCATCTAGCTTAGAATGCTAAAAAATGCTCAAAATGCTCCAAGATATGTGAGAAAACAACAAATGCTCCTAAACATGATATGCTAAAATTCTAATGCAAATGTTGAAATGCTCTCAAAAGCTCTCCAATGCTCTCAAATTCTCTCCATGTGCCTATAGTAAGGATGATTTTGCTCTTGAAATTATTGGATCCCAAACACAAAGGAAATGGCTTGTATTTATAGAATTTTCCCAAGGGTAGGGGGTAGAGTGAGTTGATCATGATCAAAGTTTGGTTAAGTCAAAAGCTTTGAGGTGTTCTCAAATGGAGGAAAAGTTGGTTGGTTGTCTCAAAGATATTAGGAATTAAATAACTCAATCATTTAATTAAATTAGCCATGGAAGGGTGATTTGGTTGGAGTTAATCTTTTTGATTTGAACTATACAATTGAAAAATCAATTGCATAATTTGATTAATCCTTTTAGGCTTAGAATTTAATTATTTGATTTCATGATTATTTGATCTTTTAATTTGATTTGATTTTTGTTTTGCATTGAGATGATATTTTGAAGCATTTGGCTGATATTTATAGTTTGGAATGCTTGAGATACACCTGGTCAATTTTAGGTGTCTACAGGTGGATTTAACAATCCTTCGTAAATCTCTTAACCGAGTGCACACTAAATAGTGTTGCTAAAGATCTTAACATAGTAGACCTTAACTAGTCTCTACATGATACTCCTAACAGGGTAGATCATCAGAAGTGATCACAATTGTAAGCCTTAACTGGCCCCTTCCATTTTGCAGATATTGAATCTTTATAGGTTTCCTCCCCACCGTAGTTTTTACCTTCTAACAGGGATTTTCTGCATTACCAAAATTTTTTTCACGTGTCATTACATTTCATGAATGTTTCTATGAATGTTTTACATGCTAATTGAGTTATGATTTGATATAACATACACAAAGATAGAACAACATATATGGTTGGTAATACAAATGATTACATAAAGGATTAAGGTTAAGTGATAAAAGTTTTAAGGGTACTGATTCACCCCTCCCCTCTCAGTACACACCATTCCATTATTTCCAAAAATTAATACCATATAGATTATTTGAAGGTATTAAAGGGTATCCCCCCTTGGTATAGCAGAACCTGAAGTGTAGAAGCATGGTATGAGTGCTTGTTAGTTGGTCCTTTTCATTACATGGAATAATAGTTGGAGTTGGATTCTCTTAAATATCTATTACAAAGTGAAAGTTTTATTGTTCAGTAATCTCAGTATAAAAAACAACCAACAAAGTGGTGACTCTGCTAGGAATGAAATTAATTTGCAATATATAATGTAAGGTTTTTCAAGTTGAGCTAGACTCCTGGCCTACTTACTTATCTTAACCAGTCAGTTGACCATTGATAGTACAGAGTTTATGTTTTCTTATCCTATCAATTTGTTTTACCATTCAAAATTTGTTGGGATTTTCTTAAGCTCCTTGTTGTTATAGTCTGTCTCGCGAAGTCCTTTGTGGCACAATTCATATTACTCAAATTTAGTGTATATTTTCCTAGCTAAGTGTTGGGTGGTGAATCAAAGAAATCTCTGCATCAGTGCTGAGTAATAAATCATTTTATACACACTATCTAAATATGAGTTATAAGTATACTAGATCTAGGATGAAGAATCATCCTGAGGATAATTTGGAAGGCGAGATCCCATCTACCTCCAGAGCTAGTCAGTCAATGAATGAAAATGCTGATGGGACTATTTCTCAAACATGGAGACAAAAGAAGAACACTAGGAGAGAGAATCCCAATCCACCAGATTAGGAGAGAGATGCATCATAAGTTAAACAGGGTGAAGATTTGGGATTGGGATTGTATGGTGGTTATTATTCTCAAAGTGAGAGAGGTGATGATGGACCAAGGTATACCAGGAAGATAGTCCATAGTAAACCTCAAGGACATGAAACAAGGTCTAGAAGTAAAAGTAGAGGTGAAGAGAATAGAAATGCCCCTAGTGCTTCGATCTCTCCCTAATCACACAGGCCTCATGCCCACAACCAAAGAAGAGAAAGAACCATCATTGAGGGAACCTTTGAATCTGAAACTACTCTCCCAGATTCGAAGGAAATTTTTGAAGAAGTTGGTGAATTAGAAAGGATAATCCAAGAGAAAATTGCCATAAGACAACAAAGAGAAAAAAGAGAAAGAGGATAGGATTAGGCAAGCCCAAATAAAATCTAAAAAATTGAAGAGGCAATTACTATATTTAGAGGCAATCAATTCTGATGCTGCACCTCCAAAGATTGAATATGAGCCAGTTGTCCGACAATTGTATGATACACAAAAGCCTAAGGAAAAGTGTAAGAAGAAAGTTGTAGGAATATAAATAAATGAGATTGTAAGTAAAGGAAATCCAATGGACCCAATGTTCAAGTTGGACACTGATCTAGAAAGAGCTAAGAGGGAGAAGGATATTATAGCCAAAGAACTAGAGAAAGCAGAATTGGAAGCTTCTGCCCTGGAAATGAAAAAGAATATTTTCTCAAGAAAACCTCTCACCCTACTCTTATTATTACTACTTCCTCAACACCTATTACAAATGTTGAGGTGCCTCTTAATTCAGGAACAAATATGCCACAACCAGCTAGTCCTGGGAATTCTACCACATCCAATGTTGCATCATCAACTTCTAAAGGTACTAATTCAACCCAAAAGACACTTGTCTATGAAAAAAGGTATAGGCAATTTATTTTCCTTGGTATTACAGGTTATCCTAATGAAATTCCAAAATAAATTATGGACAAACTTCCAAAATTTGCTGGTAATAATGTTATAATATGTGAAGAGCACTTGAAGAAGTTTATTGATATGATGGATGACTATGAAATTGGACATGATGATGTGATAATGAAATTGTTTGTTTAATCACTAACTAAGGATTCCAGGGATTGGTTTAGAGGAACGCCCCATGACTTTCTAGGATCCATGGATGAAGTAAAAGACTCTTTCAAGGATAAATATGGTGATAAGACAAATGAAGGATTTATGTTGAATGAGTTTAATAACATTAAGAGGAACTCAAATGAAGAGGTTGTTTAATTCAACATCAAATTCCAAAGAGCAATGCATAAACTGTTTCAAGTGATGAGACTAGATGACTGAAGGCATTATATTTTTCCATTAGTATACTTAGAGAAAAACATGATCTGCACCATCGGTTTACTCTACATTGATAGACAGGGAAAAGCACTATCCAACACCAAGGTTACCCAACAAACACTGTTAAGTGTTATCTGATGAAAAAAAGGTAAAAGATACCCGACGAGTAACAATAGTGCTACCCAATGAAACAACAAAGAGAGGAACCTAACAGATACAGGGAACCCAATGAACAGTTCAGTCAAGGAATGCTGACGGACTACAAGTTCAAACCGATGACCAAGAACCAACAGTCAGTTACATCCCACAAAAAGTGGATCTAACTTTCCACGTCAGATAAATCACTAAAGTTGTATTTATAACTTCTTGATTTGCTTTTAAATCCATTATGTGCGGAGGAAGCAATGTAATTGTTATTGTTTTAATTAGTTTTACTTTTTTAAAACATGCAAACTAAAGATCAAGATCAAGTTGTAAACCTTGGATCTAAGAGTTAACATTGTAATACATGAATTCCAAGATAGGTCAAATACTTGTATAAATAAATGCTCAATCCATTGAGTAAAGAGGTTGATCAATGAAGATAGTAGCTACAGAGAGAAACTAAAGACCAGACAAAGAATTCATGTAGAATAACACAAACATAATCAAATCAATTTTTAAGAACAGAACAGAGGCTACCAATAAGAAGAGAAAAGGTATTTATCAATCACTTAAGGTGATATTATTATTGTAAAAGATTTAATGGATCTGTAAATCAGCAATAGTAGATTGTATACAGTTAGGTCAACATTTGTACTCATTCTAAAAAGTGTAGTACACTAATGAAATCCTTTCAAGAAAGGAGGGCTTAACCGTCCTATTGTAAATCTCATAACTGAGTGCACACTTAAATCGGTGTTGCTAAAGCTCTTAACAAAGTAGATCTTAAAAGGTCTCCACCTTAATACTTTTAACAGGGTAGATCATCAGAAGTGATCAAATTGTAAGCCTTAACCGGCTCCCTTCCATTTTGCAGATAGTGAAGTTTTGTGGGTGCCATCCCCACCGCAATTTTTACTTCCTAATAGGAGTTTTCTATGATACCATATCTTGTGTTATGTGTTTATCAATATCATGAATGTTTCTATGATTGCTAGAAAACTATTAAAGATGATGAACAAACAATATATACATAATAAAGAATAACTATAATGGTTGGTATATCAGAATTGAAAGATTACTAATGATGAATTGTTTAAGGTGTTAAACATTTTAGAGGTACTGATTCACCCCTCCCCTCTCAGTACTACTTTCCATTAATTTCAACAATTGGTATCAAAGCTTAGTCTATTCTTGGAAATTTTAAAGGCTTAAGAGCAAAGATCTTGCAATGGAGAAGTAAAAACTTGATAAGAATACTGAGAACAAAAATCTTGAGATACAGATGTTCTATGAACAGTATAAAGAAGCAAGAATCACGATGAGAGAGTTTCTAGATGAAAGAAAAGGTATGGCTACCCAGAACAATGAAATAGAATATCAAAAAGAAGAGATTCCATATTTCTTTGAATCTTCAGGATCAAATGAAACTAATACATCAAAAGAGAATGTCACAAATCTAAAGGAGATCAATCAACATCTGCCAGAGAAAATAAAGATGCTACAAATTGGTCAAGAGACCCAGATGGTAAGAATGATTGATGTGATGAGTTCTGTCCGACAAGCTGAAATAGGGAGAACACTTGCTATTGATGATAGAAGGAAGATTTAAGAAAAACTACAAGAAAAGGAAATGGAAATTCAAAGACATGCTGAGCATCACCATGATCTCACAAATCAGATTATCCTTATGAGTCAAGAAGAAAATACAATAAATGTGGAACTCATTGAAAGAATACAGATTATCAGTGAACCAAGAGAAGAAAATGAAAAGCTAAAGCATGAGGTTAGAATTAAGCAAAAACATAATGAGATTGTCAAAAAGGCTGAAGAAAATAATAAAAGATTGGATGACTTTCTTGAAGGACAACGAAGAGTCAACAACAACGGTATAGGCATTACCAAAAATGGTGAATCATCAAATCCAAATAATGTCTATGAAAATCCAAGACCAAGAAATATATCATGCAAGCACTATGGAAAGCAAGGGCACACATCAAATGTATGTAGAGGTAAAATGAAAGGTACTCCTAAATTTGCACCTACATCTTCATTCATAGGATTCTGTTATAAATGTAACAAGAAAGGACATAAGGCTTATGAATGCAAGAGAAAGATAGAAAAGCCAAATAAGGAAACCTACATGGAAAAATACTATCCTACATGCAAGATGAATGGGCACACATCTAAAGAATGCTGGAAAAATAAAAGGCAAGCATGGAAGAAAAAAGGTAAAGAAGTTCCTTATCAACCAAAGTAAATCGGTAATCAATATGTATGAGATTACAACATTTGGACAAACTGTACAACATGTGGCAGATATGGTCACATTGCTACAAACTACATGAGAGCATGGACCAAAATGGCTAGAGGCTAGTCAAATCCTAGAATGGCATGTTTACTCTGCCATAAAGTTGGTCACCTCAAGAAAGATTACAAAGACCGATTGATAGAAACAAGCACATATCCCAATGGAAACACCATTGAAGATATCCGGAGGGCGAGAGACAAAATGTGGATAAAAGCTTCAAACAATGATGAAGCTGGACCAAGAAATATAAATGGTGACACCCCATCCAATGGATCCGGTGACACCAGAAACCCCACTTGAGCTAAACTAGTAAGTATGGAACTGCACTATACCAAGTTATATTTTGCATCAGTTCCATTATACAAATTGATAGATAGTCAAAATATGCATAAACCAAAGATATATATTACTTTACTTGTTACCAATCTAAGAATGCAACACCATTTGTAAAAACTTACCAAAAATCATCGGTGAACACAATAATGAGTTGTTTGCACTTACCAAAAATTGTCAGTCAACTAGTAACCCGACGAACATTGGTAAGAAAGCAAAGTTCAGAAATGGTCGTGACAGAACACTGATATCCGTTGGTAAAATCAAAGTGGTTAACAACTACCTAAAGCATCATGTCTTCACCAAAGATGTTTTGAAACATCCTCCTGATGAAACCTATCTTCATGTCCCAACGAGTTGGTGAGCATTTATTGCAAAGAATTAGGTCAAAAAGTCTATAAATAGTCGACGGGACAACTTCATTTTTCACATGCGATTTGAAGAGAAAGCAGAGTAAAAACAAGAAATTGAAGAGTAGAAATTAGAAGCATCTCTAGAATGATTCAGCACATAGAAAATAGATCCTTCATCACTATTGTGAATTGAAGTAAGTACCAAAGGCACTAAAAGATCTCTATCATTGTTTTATCAAGAAAGCCCTAATTTAAAGAATACCCTAGAAAATTGAAATACAATGGCAACCACATCAAGAACCGCTAAGAAAAAGAGGGATAAGAGGAATGTGGTGAAACTAATCAAGAATAGCACATGTGTAGAACCTAAGTACAAAATCACTCCAGAAATTGCATCGAAACCCGATGAAGCTGGCGCATTTTCAAAAATTCCACCTAGAGTTTTGCTCATAGAAGACATTAGGTCTTATATTCACTGCAAGATCGCAAAAATAGGTGATCTTGAAATGGATGAATCTTTCAAGAAGCTATGTGATGCCAAAGGAAAATTGAAAGAAGAGCACAAACACTTGGAGGTCAAAGGGCTAACCAATGCCCTACATTTACCGAGGGAATTCAATACATAATGGATTATGTTAGTCTTGAGAAGGATGCATGACAACAAACTATGGCTAGACCAATGCAAACAAATAACCAAGGATGTTCTTCATGCTGTCACTGGTTATCTGATAATTGACAAGCCTAGGGCACACAAACATCCATCCATGAAAGAAGTTACAAAACTCACCAATTCAGAAGGAGACAATAGAGGTCTCAATGTGGACACAATCACTGATGAAGAGCTAAAATTTGGTGCATGTGTTATTGGGTACAAAATTTTTTAGGCTAGCAGAATGAAAAATATTTTTGCAACAGCAGTAAGCACAGCTTACAAGATTGTAACAAAAGGAATTCAGATGGATCTATGTGAGATCCTATTGAAACAACTTGATGCAAATATGATCAAAATTAGGTCTGCAAAGAGAAACACATGTAAGTTTGGATCACTTATCATGTGCACATTTTTCTATTTTCAAGAATACTTTCCTTCAGTAGGAAAAGTTGTATGGGACACTACCAAATCGGTACCCCAAAAAATTAATGAACTGATTAAGTCACTAGGAGACAAATTTGAGTCTGTTATGTCTGCATACTTCCTTGAGTTCAAGGAAAAGATGATGGAAAGAACTAGGATTCCTGAACAACTAGTTGAAAAACACAAAGATGAGATATGTTTCATGGTAGACATAGACTCTACACATATCAAATCGGTTGTACCAAGAACAAATTGGTTAGAACCATTAGACTATGAGATCAATATTGATCAAGCTACAAGTGTAATTGAAGCATTGATCAATGAGCCTATTGAAAAGAAAAAACCAAGGTTTGGAACATATGAGGAGGCCAAATCAAATATAAAACAAGGCCTAGAAGTCAAGAAGACTATAAAAAAGAAGGATAAAATGGTTAATAATCTCAAGAAGATTATATCGGTCTTAGAAGAAGAGTAGGATCAACAGGAGGAAACTGATGAATAGGGCACCATCGGTGAAGAACTAGTAGAAAAGAAATCAGATACAGAGGCTACTAAATCTGATACACCTCCATCTCTACCTCTTGCAAAGAAGCAAAGGACAATAAGTCTAGACGATCAGAATAAAAAGATCAGACAATGGGATACACTAAATCCAGAGGATCAGAATAAAATACAAGAGGCAATCATAAAATCAATGATCAAGAACAAGTATGCCCCTACAGAATTTGTAAATCAAATACTTGAAGAGCTAGGTAAAAGGGTATACCAACAGTGGTCATATGCCTTGCAAACAGAGAGAGAAGAAAGAGAAAGAGTACTTGTGAGACTAATGACTCCTGAATCCAAAGTTGAAGAGATAAAAGAAGTACTAAAGAAACACTCAAGTAAATTTGTAGCCAAAATACAGGCTTACAAAGTACTAGAGAACAAGTTTATAGAACTGGATTCAATGACAGAAGCCAAATGGAGACAACTCCTGGATCTACCGACAAAGTCAACAAGTGTTGAGAAGTAATTAATTCTTACAAACACACCTCACAAAGAGGAGGAGAAAGATAATGCAAGTCCTTAGCATATTGCTTCGGACAATCAAGAAAGTGATGATGATCCTATTAGCTTTGATACGGGCATGGATGATAATATCCAAGATATCACTCACTATGATTCTGACAATGATCCAAAGAAGAAAGATGATGTAATATTTATCACACTTAAGGATCAACAAAGCCATCAAGTATTGCATACATCAGATGGTAAGATAGTTGACATTGCTGATGACCAAGTGCAAGACACTTCAATCATGCACTCAAAAGTGCAAGACCTTGCAGAAGATATACAAAAAGATAAGGATGTCACTAATAATAAGGCTCTAACTAATGAGTAGGACACCAATACTCACAAATCCCAAGCCACAAATCAAATTAACATGCCTGTCCTAATGAAGGAAATAAACATACTAGAGGGAAATAATGGATCAAATGAAAAGGAAACAAGCACACCCAAAGACAAGGGTGATGGAGAAGCCAAAGGAACAACAAATACAACTACAAAGAAAGCTGCAATCGATGATAAAAAAGATACATCTACTGATCAGAATAAGGAAGAAACTCAAAAGGAATCAGGGGACAAGCCTTCAGAGAAAGGTGAAGAAGAAAAGAAGGATGAGATAGAAAAGAAATCAGGACCACATTCTACAGAAACACCCAACGTTAATGAAGAGATGTCTTCACACAACCAACAAGTGCCCACAGAGCAGAAGACACAAGATGCATAATCTACAAAACCTTCACCAAGTAATTTAGAATGAACAAATGAACTAGCTATGGTAGTTCATACATCTGCATCCCCTCAAATCTCAAAGAAGAAGAAAGGAAAGAATAAGAATCCAGTAACTCTGGATGAAATTATTGAGATTCCAGTCTATGATCCAAGAACATTGGATCTGATAGCATTGACAAAATATGCAAAGCTCTGTGAAAGAAAAGCTATACAAGACAAGTTGAAGAGAGCGGCAAAAGAGGCCAAGGTACTGGAAGTAGCAAGAAATATACTTCAACAAATTGTACCAGAGATAGATATTTATCAAAAATCTCCAATGCTTGATCAACTGGTTATACTCATAGATGCAATAAAATCTCAGAATACCAATGCTGAGAAGGCTATGGAAGAGAGACTTGAACAAAAATATGAATTCAAGCTCACAGAGAAAATAAGCCAGGAAGTGGCACTGAAAAAGGTCAAGCTATCTAAATTGGTAAGTACAATTGATCCAATTATGTCAGAAGTTGTTACCTTAATAAATAAATTGTGCACTTTAGATCTACTCACTCAGGAGTATACCAAAAAGATAGAAAAAATAGATGATGATCTTAAGTCCAGTGCACAGAATCTAGCCAAAATAGAAGAAACACTTAAATTGCACAATGAACAAATCATATAGGCTAGGAAACAAAGAAAGGACATTTAGTTTGCAGAAATGAAATACAAAGATGAGGTTAATGAGCTCCAAGTTAAGCTCTTACTTACACTTACACTACTGCAATAAAATATGACATAGGGAAATACTCTAATTGCCACCCCTGAAATATCTGTCCTAGACAACATTTATGATATGCACGCAAGACTAGAGCTACAACACATGGCACTGGAACAGTTGAAAGAACAATGGGAGAAATTGTTGGAAGATATCAAAACTACCCATTCTAACATATTTGACACAATATTGTAAGTTGCACATTTTTGTCACAATTTTGGCATATTGTAAGTTGCACATTTTTGTCACAATTTTGGCATATTGTAAGTTGTACGTTTTTGTCATCAGTATCAAAGAAAGGGGGAATTTGATATGTACATCACCTCAGTTAAAAGGAGGTATGTGTGTATATTTGTGCACCTATTATCTGCAACACAACACTTCAATAAGTCATTCTGTTAGTGAGAAATAAGGGTTAATGAGCATATAAACCATAACATCGACTTATTGCTTTCTAACTAGGATGAGTGAAGTAAATAACATAAAATCCCTCAGATTATGCTAAATACCAGTGACATAAACAACCTAGCATGAAAGATTTAGTTTAAAAACAACTATCTAACTATTCAACATGTATATTACTCTAAAATGGACATTATAAACATGTGAGAAAGTGATTAATGGAGTGTGTATGAAGCTAGGAAGGAATGGGTAGCATAAAAATGCTTTGATATCCCTTCAAAATCTTGGCATTAAAACACTACAATTTGAAATTTGAGGCTTATTATGAGCTCTAAATCCCTTCAATTTATAGAGGAATGGGAGAGAGAGAGGGGAGACAAGGTTCATTAATGGAGACCCTAAGGTCATTAATGAGATGTAAGAGCCATTAATGCCTTGGGAATTAATGAGGGATGGGAAAGAAGGAATATCCATTAAGGGTTATTAATGGAATTCATTTAAGAGGTATGGGAGGGTGTAAGACTCAACTTGGCAAGTTGGTCCCTTAGGAAAGTCATGCTTGAGAAAGTTGACTTTCTCAAGTGGGTTAAGTTGTTAATCATTCCTTAATGGAATGTGACAACATTAGGAGGTGGGTTAGGGTAGAATTTAGATTAGGATTAGATTAGCAAGGGTGGAATAGGTTGAGATGGGTTAGAACCTAGGGTAGAAGTGGTTGAGATAGGTTAGGTTGGGGTTTAAGAGAATATAAATGAAATGAATTAAACTTATTTAATTCATTTAAAATATAGGAATTAATTATTTAAGC
>MU225113.1:1375440-1397751 GCA_018584345.1 Thuja plicata | reverse complement strand
TTTAATTAAATTAAATAGGCTAGGGGAATGGGTTAATTGCAAGTGGATAATTGATTTAGGGATTTATTTAATTCCTTTATAATTAAATACTATAGCCATATTTGATTTTGATTTGATTTAAATGGTTTGAATTGATTTTAATTGTATGGCTATAATAGTTAATATAATTCAGTGATAAAAATCACCTAGGATATTAAATTTGATTTTAAAATGAATTATGCCAAAGTAACATTGTCATGACATAATTGGGGGTATGATCACACTTAGGGAAAATAGGGTCTATAGTAAGAATAGACCAAATTAAGGTGGTTACAAGAGGAAATCATATGTATAGTGGAAGAATGCGGAAACAATGTACATACAAAGAATAAATAGTATGCATGTACACATACATACACTATACCGATGCACACAGTAAGGGGGAGTCATATTATGACAAGGATATAAACATGGTGTATACATACCAAAAGAGTTTAGTATTATGCACATATCAGTTTTTGATACTAATGTCAAAGGGGGAGATTGAAGGCATTATATTTTTTCATTAGTATACTTAGAGAAAAACATGATCTGCACCATCAGTTTAATCTACATCGACAGACAGGGCAAAGCACTATCCGACACCAAGGTTACCCGACAAATACTATTAAGTGTTATCCGATGACAAAAAGGTAAAAGATACCCGATGAGTAACAACAGTGCTACCTGATGGAACATCAAAGAGAGGAACTTGACATATATAGGGAACTCGATGAATAGTTTAGTCAAGGAATGCTATCAGACTGCAAGTTCAAACTGACGACCAAGAATCGACAGCCAGTT
The DNA here is from genome assembly GCA_018584345.1 of Thuja plicata. NCBI lineage: Eukaryota > Viridiplantae > Streptophyta > Pinopsida > Cupressales > Cupressaceae > Thuja > Thuja plicata. The sequence continues at coordinate 1,396,929 of MU225113.1, read as the reverse complement.
ACATCCCGCAAAAAGTGGATCTGACTTTCCACGTCAGATAAATCAATGAAGTTGTATTTATAACTTCTTGATTTTCTTTTAAATCCATTATGTGTGGAGGAAGAAATGTAATTTTTATTGTTTTAATTAGTTTTAGTTTTTTAAAACATGAAAACTAAAGATCAAGGTCAAGTTGTAAACCTTGGATCTAAGAGTTAACATTGTAATACGTGAATTCCAAGATAGGTCAAATACTTGTATAAATAGATGCTCAATCTATTGATTAAAGTAGTTGATCAATGAAGATAGTAGCCACGGAGAGAAACTAAAGACCAGACAAAGAATTCATGCAGAAGAAAACAAACAAAATCAAATCAATTTTCAAGAATATAACAAAGGCTACCGATATGCAGAAAAAAGGTATTCATCAATCACTTAAGGTGATATTATTATTGTAAAATCTTTAATGGATCTGTAAATCAGAAATAGTAGATTTCATACAGTCAGGTCAACATTTGTACTCATTCTAACAATTGTAGTACACTAATGAAATCCTTTCAAGAAAGGTGGGCTTAACCGTCCTATTGTAAATCTCATAATTGAGTGCACACTTAAATCAGTGTTTCTAAAGCTCTTAACATAGTAGATCTTAACAGGTCTCCACCTTTATACTCTTAACAGGGTAGATCATCAGAAGTGATCAAATTGTAAGCCTTAACTGACTCCCTTCCATTCTGAAGATAGTGAAGTTTTGTGGGTGCCATCTCCACTACAGTTTTTACTTCCTGACAGGAGTTTTCTGTGATACCATATCTTATGTTATGTGTTTATCAATTTCATGAATGTTTCTATGAATGATAGAAAACTATTAAAGATGATGAACAAACAATATATACATAAGAAAGAATAAATGTAATGGTTGGTAAATTAGAATTGAAATATTACTAATGATGAATTGTGTAAGGTGTTAAAAGTTTTAGAGGTACTGATTCACCCCTCCCCTCTCAGTACTACTTCCCATTAATTCCAACAATGACAAGGTATGTATCGAAACTTATTTGAATGCTTTTGATGCAAAGATGGGATATCTCATAAGAGACAAGAACCCTAAGAATATTAGGGAAGCATATAAAATAGCAGTGAAAATTGAAACAAATAGAAGAGTGTCAGGGAAAGTAGGTAGAAGGGAAGATTGGAAGCCAATAATGTTTAATAAAAAAGAAGTAGACAAACCTTCAAGTGCTAAACCTATAGAAGATGATAGTTTAAAGAAGATTCTAGATGATTGAAAGGATTTAAAGCCTGGAGAAAATAAGAACAATAGGGCTTCAAATAATGACAAACCATCCTATGGTAATTTCAACAGACAACCTAGGATGCAAAACTACCCTTACACTACCCAATTGAAAGATGGGAAGCCTATTCTCCCACAACAGAAAGAAAAGTCTAATGATAAACCTATGATCCTTTACATAAGACTAATGTTAATATGTGCAATGATAATTCCTGGTGCATGGCTTGCCAATCTCCTCACAATCCTGATTATTGCATCAATGCTACAAGAATATCTACAAATGAAGATCATGAGGATGATGCAGAGGAATTATATGATGATAATGGTTGTGCCATGGCTTCATCACATTTGTGGGATGAAATGGTCTCTGATGATGAAACCAAAAAACAATTTGCATCTGGTTCATGGAACAGAAAGGAAACATATTCTCAGCAAGATGATTATGATATACAAGAATGGGAAATTGATGGTATGAGATGCAATTCTAAGAAGGGTGATGAAACCTCTATTTATAGGAGACACTCTAATGAGGAGATTGCTTAGATTATAGAAAATATGGTTACTCAAGCAAGGGGTAACTATAATTTAAGAAACAGAATGATGGGGAATGCTAATGGAAAACTTGCAAGTATTTTTGTTAAAGAAAATAAAATTGATACCAAACAACCACTAGAAAAGGAAAAGTAGGCTGAGGGTGCCGAGAATTTTTTGGTTAAAAGGGAATATAAACCTATTGGTCTGAATATTATGTATAAATAAAAAACAAAAACACCATAAAATTTTGTGCCTCCTTCTCAAAGAGAAAATAAACAAAAAAAAAGGATGAATCCAAGTTAGCTTCTCAAGTGGAGGATGAAGATGATGTAAACAAAAAGCAAGACACATCTGATATGAAATATACCCCTATTGATATGGGGCAACTTTTGTCCCAAATTACTGTCAAGGTTCCTTTACTGGAAATGACGAGAATAGGTGAACATAAGGAAAAAGCATTAACATGGGTAAAATGTGTTAGTTCAACAAAGATTCTTGGACCAGAGGCAAATAAGAAAATGTTAGATTCACAAGAAAAACCTGTAAATAAGTCAAAGGAGTCTGATGATCTTATTTCAAAGATTCCTCAGATATATCAAGATACAAATGTTGTTAGTACTACATTGGGAACTGTAGATCTTTTTTTCCTAACTTTGCTTATAAATGGAAAGATGTTAAAGAATAATATGAATGACTCTGGAGCATCTAATACTATCATGCCGGTTGAGGTGATGAAATCAATGAGATTGAAGGTGGATACACCACATGGGAGGCGCTAGGCTATGATTCTAGAGAAGTTCTTGTTATTGGCACAATTAAGGCTGTACCATATAATCTTGTTGCATACCCTGACAATGTACTAACAATGCGTGTACTAATTGTGGATATTCCTCCTCAATATGGAATGCTATTATCAATAAAATTGAGCACTTCAATGGGAGGAAGTATCTAGTGTGATTTATCATTTGTTACATTTAATCTTGTTGGTGAGAACATTATGGTGTCCAAAGAGACCAGAACTCCTCACATGATTGAGGAAGAAGAAGATGAATATATGAACGGTTTCCTAGACACTGAGAAGGGGTCTTTCCAAGTGTAGGAAAAGAAGTTAGAAGGAATGCTACAACCTACATTGTTATATGAGGATGAAACTAATTTATCAAAACAAAATAAGTTATGGCTTATTTATTTTGATGGTGATAGTTATAGGGAGGGAGCTGGTGCTAGAGTTTTGTTAATAGCTCCCATAGGTAAAACATTCAAATTTGCATTCACATTGTTATTTTCATGTACTAATAATGTTTCAGAGTATGAAGCTCCGCTAATAGGATTGAGATTGGCTTCAATACATGGAATTAGATGTCTCAGAGTTATTGGAGACTCTGAATTGGTAGTGTCTCACATTAGAGCCAAGTATGCTTCAAAAAATCATAGATTGAAACAATATAAAAATATTGTCTGGGATGAACCATAAAACTTTGATGCATTTGGTATTGATTGGATGGATAGAAGTCAGAACATAATGGCAGAATTGTTAGCTAACATTGCTTTGAGGTCAAAATATGTTACATTTGTTGGAATATTTGAAATTGAGGTTCAATCTAGGCCTACAATTCTAGATAATGTTGATAGTTGGAAATTTTTTGATGATGATGTGGATATCTTGAGATTTTTGCACTATGAGGCGGACTTTGGAGATAAGGAAATAGATTTCATTGGATATGTAGAGACCATTGATGGAAAGGATACTATCTTAGGTAAGGAGGTTTTGCATTTAAAGTCAAACAAAGTCCCAAAGGGATTAGTTGTGCTTGAGAGAGCCTTTGACAACAAAGATAAGCCATACTCTGTTAAAAGTGTAAATAAACTTGAGGATTTGGAGGAGGTGAATGTAGGAACAATTGAGGTTCCTAAAAACTTATTTATTGTAAAGAAAATGTCACCAAAAGAAAAAGAGGATCCGATCAATCTCTTGAGGAATTATAAGAAGGTTTTTGCATGGACATAGGATGATCTCAAAGCATACAATGAGGATTTGTTCCAACATGACATTCCTCTAAAAGAAGATGCCAAAGCTTTCAGACAAAAGCAAAGACCTATAAATCCCACATTGAGGCCCAAAATGGAGCAAGAACTAAAGAAGTTGAAGGATGTAAGGATAATTAAACCCATTAGACATTCTTCTTCAGTTGCCAACTTAGTTCCTATCAGGAAAAAGAATGGAGATATAAGGTTATGTGTGGATTTCAAAAACTTAAATATATCTTCCCTCAAAGATAATTATGCTCTCCCTAATATGGAAAACATGCTGCAGAAAGTTATCAACTGTGAGTTGATGTCCATGATGGATGGATTCTCTGGATATAATCAGACAATGGTTAAAGAGTCAGAACAATTCAAAACTACTTTCACTACACCTTGGGGAACATATGTTTATGTCAGTATGCCCTTTGGCCTGATAAATGTTGGAGCTACATTTTAGAGAGCTATGGATGTTGCTTTCTCAAATTTCTTACAGAAATTTCTAGAGGTTTATCAAGATGACCTCATGACATATTCTAAAAAGGAACAGCAACATTGTGAACATTTGGAATTTTTTTTTGAAAGAGCTCTAGAATTTGGGAGTTCTTTGAATCCTAAGAAATGTACTTTTGGGGTGACCGAAGGTAAGTTATTAGGCCACATTGTTTCAAAGGAAGGGGTTAGAATTGATCGATAAAGAGTAGCTTCTATAGATAAAGTGCCACTTCCAAAAAATGTAAAAGGTATAGATTCTTTCTTTGGACACGTAAACTTTTTGAGACGTTTTGTTACAATTTTTGTTGAAAAGAGTAGACCTATTTCCAAGATCTTGAAGAAAGATGCAAAGATGGAATGGAATGGAGAAGCCACTCAGGCTTTGTAAGACATCAAGCAAGCTATTATGGATGCCCCTATTTTAAGAACTCCTGATTACTAAAATCCTATGAACATATTTTCTTTTGCATCATGCCACATCATTGTTTCTATTTTATTACAGAAGAATGAAGAAGGATTTGAACAGCCTATTGGATTTTTTAGCAAATCATTGCAGGCTGCAAAACTTAAGTATGATATTAATGAAAAACAAGCCTATGTACTAGTAAAGGCTATGAAATCTTTTAGATGTTATCTGGTAGGTGCTATAGTAATTTCTTATATTCCTTCATCAACAATTAAGGACATCTTCACACATCAAGAGGTGTCTGGAAAAAGATGTAGATGGATTAACAGGATCCAAGAGTTCAACATTGAGATACAAATCACAAAATTGGTAAGAGGGTTAGGATTGGCTAAATTGATGGCTAATACAAATTTAGATACAAATCATATAAATTCATTAGAAGAAGAGCAGAGGCCTTTCATGTGCAACCTTGATCATTGTGATTGGTACAAAACATTATTTATTATTTGCAAAGAATGAGTTTTCCACCAGGAATGGATGAAAGAAAGAAGAGAACTCTAAAGCTAAAAGCTATTCATTTTGCCTTAATCAGGGATGAGTTATGGTGGAGAAATCTTGAAGGGATTTTATTGAAATTTGTTGATAAGGAACAAGCAAACATAATTTTGTAGGAGATGCACAATGGAGTATGTGGTGGTCACTACATGACAAAGACCACTGCACACAAGTGAAAGAAGGATTTGGTGGCCTACTATTTTCAAAGATGCTCATCACCAAGTAAAGAGGTGTGATTCCTGCCATCGATTGTTTGGTAAGTTAAAATTCTTTGGTAGTATACCTCTAACACCAGTAGAAGTACATGCCCCTTTTCAACAATAGGCTATTGATTTCATTGGAGAGATAATAACTAAATCCAATGGAGGGTATTCTTGGATAATTGTAGCAACTGATTACTTTACTAAGTGGGTTGAAGCAATGCCCACAAAAAGGGCAACTAGTAAAGTAGTGATAGATTTCTTGTTAAAACACATTATAACAAGGTTTGGTTGTCCAGAAAGAATTGTATAAGATAATTCCATGTGCTTTAAGTCTGAAGAATATATGAATTTTTGTACCGAATATGGTATTTAGACATATTACTCTACACCCTACCACCCACAAGGAAATGGTCAAGTAGAATCTACCAATAAAATTTTTCTTAAGATCATTAAAATAGTCTTGGACAAAAATAAGAAGGCATGGGACTCAAAGTTGACAATGACTGTTTGGGCAGACAGAGTGACTACGAAAAAGGAAATAGGATGTGATCCTTTTGAATTGGTGTATGGGATTCAGGCAAGGTTGCCTCAAAATAATTTAATGTAGATCTACAAGTTTGTGCAGTTATATGATGATGACATTGATAGTGACATGCAATTAAGAATTGATGACTTGATTGAGTTAGATGAAACCAAGAGGGAAGCTTTTGTAAAAAAATGCTAAGCTTAAATTACAAGTCAAGAAATTGTATGACAAAAGGGCAGTGCCAAGGAAATTTAGTATTGGAGACTACATGTTAATGTGAAATGCCAAATTGGAAGATAAGGGTAAACATGGAAAATTTGATCCAATCTGGTTGGGACCATATGCCATACGTGAAAGGTATGGACAAAACTCTTATTTATTGAAAGATCCGACTGAAAACATTTTAGAATTTCCATTTCATGGACAATTCTTAAAATTATACATCTCATGAAGTCTGATTATCCATGAACAATAGGTTGTGTATATAGTTTGTTCTTTTGCAGTTGGTTGTTTCTATTTCTAGGGTAGTTTTTAGTTAATGTTGTGTGAGTAGGTTAGTTCTTTCAGTTAGTTTGGTCTACTTCCCCCTGAGATTGTGGATTATTGCAATACCTTCAAGAGGCATTCATACCCAATTAGAGCCACTATTAGGGCTATGCAAACAAATTTCATCCCAAATGATGAGTAATGTGTTTCAAAGTTCTAAACCAGGTTCTGTGTTGTTCACAACCCTAGTAATTGTATTTTCAAACTTTCAGTCGTTGGTCTAAAACCCTTAAGGTTCTAGGGATGGTTCTAATTTTGAGTTACTTTATTCTGTCACTTAAAGTCTTATGAACCCATGTGTTTATTTTATCATCGGGCGGGGCCATACTTTTGTTTATCCTAAAGGACCTAGCACTTTAATTATTTATCCTAAGTCTAGATGCCCCGCAAGCCTTTTTAATTTTACATTATGTGTCACACAACTCAATTTTGATCCAATGGATAGTGAGTTTCCTTAGATGAAATATGATCGAGATCTATCTATCAAGGTATTGCGCCTGAAGGCCATGTGTCTCTGGTGGGTCTGACATATGTTGAAAGGTTATTGTAAAGCGCATGTAGATTCTATTTGATCTAACGGATAGCGCATTGCCTTCATCTCAAGATGTGTTCAATCTACTATTCAAGGCATTATGTCTATGTGACATCTATCCCAGTAGGTCTAGATGAAGTCAGAGAAGTCAAGGTAAAAGATAAGCACATTAGATTTGATCATGTGGTTGGCACAAAACCTCAGTAGAAAGATGATAAAGATCTATTCATCAAGGCATCACTCCTAAGTGACACTTGGCATATGGTAGGCCTTGTTCAATGATAAAGAATAAAGTAAAGGTAATGTAACTTAAAGTTCATCTAACGGCTGGCATAAAGCCTTATGCTAGAGATGCATTTTGATTAACTATTAAGGCATTGCACCTATCCGCCTTATGTCCTAAGTGGGTCTCACTCTGTAGTTAAGATGAGGTAAAGAGTGTTCATATTAGATTTGATCGTGTAGTTGACGTAATGCCTCATCCCAGAGATGAAAATTGTTTAACCATTAAGGAATTGCACCTAGATCATGCGTGTCCTATCCAGGAATTTAAACATATCGTCAGTAAGATGGTGGTTAAGTAACTTGTGATCAAGTCAAATAAAATCTGACAGTTGGTGTGATTCCTTAATCACAAGATGTAGAACATATAACCTTTGAGGCATTAGGCCTCGTTGCCGTGTGTCCATCATATGTTTGTGGGGCCTACATTTATGAAGTAAATGATAAGGTTAAGATGTTATCAAGAGGGTCTTGATCGGACAAACAACGCAAAGCCTCAAAGAAAAGATGATCATGATCTACTCGTTAAGGCATTGCACTAACATGACACATGGACAAGTGATGGGGGCTTGGTCAGAGGTAAAGGAAAGTAAAAAATTGACATTTTTTAAAATAATCCAATGGTGACCATGAAGCCTTAAGCCATAAATTTAAGAAGATTAACCATTGAGGCATCAAACTTAAGTGACACGTAGCATAAATGAGATCATGGGTCACGGGTTGTAAAGGAATCTAAAGGCACTACAAGTTAATGTTAATCAGATGGATGGTGCAAAGCCTCAACCAAAAGATAATTGAGATCTACTCATCAAGGCATTGCGCCTAACAAACATGTGTCCAAACTGATGGTGGTCTTCATTAACCATTGCTAGCTGCATGATGTAATGAGAAGCTGTTGAGATCTACGGTCACGTTTTAAACTGGTAAAGTAAAGTTTTCTGAACCGTTGGGCTGCGAAGGTTCAAATAAAGTGAAATTAATATCGATGCATGTGGTCATCCCAGTGGGAATTAAATGCTAAGTATAATTGAGAATATGTATAAGATTGTCTTGTTGAGTTTTTGAAATCCATAATTAACAAAGTGATTTGAAGCAAAGCTGAATTGCGGTGTTTGTTGTTTGTTTTCCAACTTTGCAGAATGGGTAAGTTTTTTTGAGACTGTATTTTTGAACATTGTAAATTGAATTGGCAGTAGGGTTTTGGTGTTTTGAATCAAGTAGAGTTTTGCATACAAATTTTTTACCTTTTGTTCTAGAAACCCTAAATTTAGAATGGCACCTAGGAGAGAAATTTCAGGAAAAAATGATTATTAGGAGAGAAATGTATGTGAGGATTTCCTACAACAATTAAATAGGTCAAACAATGACACTTCTAAACTCAAAGATATAATGCCAATACATCCTCTTTTGAAAATGGAGGAGGGTTTGTATGATAGGGGTAGATGGGCAGAGATGACAAAATTAGCATGCCTGGTTGGGGATTGTTTAAAGTGTCTTTTAGCCAGAGGAATGCTTTTTCCCCAAACAGTAATATCTAGCAGTTTAATGTGGGAAAGTTGGTAGTCCTTGGGGTTTTCATGGATATGGATGTATTAATCCAAATTGTAGAGAAGTATGACAATGTTTCCAAGGTTTTGAGGGATGTAAATGGAAATGTATTAGTTAGTATCACAACTGAGGAACTAAGGGAGGTGTTCCAATTAAATGATCCCTCTATTCAAATGGAGAATATTGATTTTGATCAATTAAAGAAAATATATAAGGCTCGAAGAAGTTACCTCAGGTGGGCCCTTGAAGGAATTCTTTAACAAGATAGGAGACTTGGTTGTGGTAGGCCCTAATACACTAGAACCATTCAAGTTAGAGTATTTCAATTCAAAGGCTGGAGGAATGTAAAATGCACTGAGTCATATCTGAGGAGAGGATGAAGAAAAAGTGATGCATATTCACTATATGTTCATGATGGTCCAAATTATTCATCCACATTTGGATATTATTTTTTATTTTGCCACTCATATTTCTGAGTTGATTCATCAGGGTTTAATAGGTATTAAAAATGCAAAGGTAGAAGGGCCATTTGGATGGTATTTCATGTTAATGCATATGTTCTTGCTCAAGAATGTTGATTATTTTGAAAAGGAAATGGATCTAATGAGGTTCAAAGATGATGAGGAGATGCATGTCCAACTATGGAGTACAAATTTATCATGGGTCAAGAAAGAGGCCAGTGTCATCACCTTTGACATGTGTTTAACTTCCAGGCTCAGAACCCTACTATTCACAGACAATCCAAGAATCCACAGATGTTTATTAAACCTTTTAAGACCAGAGGAATTTGATAAAACTATTGAGATAGTACACAATTGGGGTGCTATCATTTTATACCCTGTTTCAACAGTCTTTAGAGTTTATGGTTTCAGAGGAGTTCCAAATATACTCCCATACCAGGTTCCTCTTAAATTAGGTGTTGTAGAAATAATCAGACAAATTGGTGGGCTACAAGAGGAGTCATTGGTAGGAAAAGGGAAAGGTACCATATTCCCTACTATTACAATTGCACACCAATTTGTTATTACCAAAGGGGGATGGAAACATCTACATAAGTAACTTGAACCTTATCAGATGACAACATCAGTGGTAAGATGTGCTGACATTGAAGGATTCCTTAGTTATATGTTTAGGAAAAGAACAAAATTTTTAGTATTGGATCATCAATTCAACTTTCCAGAAGACATCATCAGGAATGAATTAAATTTACAAGAGCAAGAAATTAAGAAATAAAAGTGGTTGGTCTACAAGAAGACCTTGAACTTTGTGTAGCATTTTAATAAAGGATATGATCCTTTGAAGGAGTTCCATCCTTGGGCCAAGAAGATTGATTCATTGATGTCTTTATTTGAGGATTTCATGCACAAATTGAATCAAAAGAAAGAGGCAGTACTGAAAGAAGATCCAAAGAGGGCTAAGGCTATATTGAGAAATTCTACACATGGTAGGATGGTTTCACCTAGAAAATATGTACTACATAAGAAACAAGGGTACAATATGATAATGCAAAAGGGCGAAACATCCTATAGGGCCCAGTTTAAAACACAAGTACATGATAAAGAGGTTTCTACATAAAAAGGGAAGAGGGCCATGAATGTAGAATCTGAATCAATGTCAGTCCCAAAGAAGCAAAGAACAGAAGGAGAGGGAAAAAAATTAAAGACCTATATTCCCCTTCCCTATCCCCTTTACATATGGATGAGAAAAATGTTACAGAGAAATTAATACAGATGGGAGATGCAAGTAAAATTGTTATAAAATCTTAAGAAATGTAAGAAGGGATGCCAGAGGCTCCTAAACATACAGAGATGGATTTAACAATTGCTGAGTTTGCTGGAAAAGAACTATATCCTATTACAAAACATGCTAGTGATGAGTTTCTATCAGATGAAAAATTTGTGAAGGCAGGGGCATTTATTCAGTTTCTATGGAGAATTCATATTAATAAATTCAAAGAAAAATGTCAACAAAGGCAAAAATACCAACCTGATAAGAACAAGGATGAGATTGAGAATAAAATAGGAGATGATAGCCAAGTTTGACAAAATTGCTCCTGAAGAAGGTAGAGAGCTTGTTAGGAAAGAGGGAGTACTTATCCTATGTAAATGGGACATAGTTGATGCCATAGTATTTGATGCTATCAAAAAAGAGACAAAACCTATGCATGCCACTGAAGAAGAATTTCAACAAGAATCTAAAGGAGTTAAGTTTAGTGAGGACCATGCTACATTAGTAATATGGTCATTGAAGAGGAGGGAACACAAAAAAAACTAATGAGTACACTCAGGTTGAGAAGGCAGGCAGACTGCTAGTAAGAAGAGTTGCAGAAACTACTAGGGTAGAGGCAGAAAGCATAAAATTATAGTCTACAAAATTTGGTTTAAAAGTAGCAAAGAAGAAAGAGGAAGAAATTCAAAGCCTGAGAACCAAACTAGAAACAATATTGAAGCCTTATAATGATGAAATGATAAAATCCTTGGAGAAAGACAAAATAATTTCCAGATTAGAGGGACAAAAGTCAACCCAAGCTTCTCCACAAAGGGTGATAACAAAGGACCATCAACCCTCTTCCTCTAGCCCAATTATAGAATTTACTCCTTCCCCCATACCAGTTTTCCCTACTATAGAGGCAGATTTGAAATTTGAAAAAGACAAACTAGTAGTTGAGAGGACTAGATTATAAGGAATAAGTGGAAAATGGGATGATGAAAGTGTAAAGTTCCAGGAGGCACAATAATGGGTGTGACAAAGATACGAAGACAAGATAAGAACCACACTTATGCATTTTGCTGATGATTTGGAACTAGCCTCAATTTACCTACATGATAATAAAATTATAAGTATAATGGACTCTTTCAATGAGGACAAAGATAAATGGGATCAGATTATACAAAGGTGGAGAGGAAAGAAGGAAGAATTGAAATCTTTCTATTCCTTATTTAAAAGGGAAGATAATGTGGACATTGTATTGACATCCACCTACAAGTGCTTCAAAATTCTAGTTTATTTGAATATAAGGAGAAGTATCATCATGAAAAAGGCAGAGACACTAAGAAAGGAATATTTTAAAACCCATTATAAAATGTTCTCCAATTTATCAAGGAAAAATGGAAAAATAAAAAGGGAGGCTTGGTGGATGAATGAAATGGGTGAATAATTATCAACAAGGACTAACAACATCATCACTCTAGAGTGCACACTTTTGTTTGTTCAAACAGTTGAAACTATTGAAAAGGACAAATTATACTTTGGGTTTTGGAAGAGATAAATTGAATAGATAAAGGCCAATTGGGATGAACTGAACAACAAGAAAGATGAAGTCCTCAACTTCCCTTGGCCAAGTGATGAGATGTTCACCTCTTGGAAGGACAGATACAATGCAGCCAACCAGGAAGAAAATGATGTTGTATGATGACTAACAAATGGTAGGTCTTCCCTTCATTTTGAACAAGACAAGTGGATTCAAAGATCACTGTATCAGAGATTCCAAAGTAAAAAATTCTACCTGTCAAATTTTGAACAAGATTGAAGCAGTTACAAGCAAGCAGGCGGTCAAAGGACAATTATTTGAAAATCTTGTAACAAAGTGGTTATTGTTTCACTTGTGTTTTTGTCTTTTGTATGAGTCAAATATTTTGTCCTTTATCTAATTGATCTGTAGCTTGTTTTAATTATCTTCTATATAAGGATTCCCAAGATCATTGGAAAGGGCTGGACAATTTAGTATTTTAAGCATTTTGTAAAATCTTTAGTCAAGGGAATATAGAAGAATTGTACTAGATAGGTTTCAAGATTAGAAATAAAGTTGGAAGGTCTCTTGCACATTATTGAAGAGGTTATCTCTTATTACATCTTATATACAGAAGTATGATTCTTTAAACTTAATACAAAGATCTAGATTCCAATCTCTCTTGTGGTGTTATGTCTTATGAGTTATGAATTTTCCAATTCATTAGTATAGAGTTTAGCTGTGTTTATGTAGTTGTTTTAGAGTTTTGATCAAGGATCAAATTAAATGATGCTCTAATTAATACATATATTCATCTTGATATACACTAGGATTTTATAAGTAGTATGGGTTTGGGATAGTTGTGTTTATGGCCTGGAATCTCTGATAATAATTGACTTCTGCATATTGTATTTGTTTTAGAGTATGGCCCAATGGATAAAGCACTGATCAAAGACTAATAAGTTCCATATTGTTGCATGTCTAGTTATATATTGGCTATGTTTCTACAAACACAAACATAAAATCCATTATGTCCTACATTTGTACAAGTTTGTTGTGATCTATCTATCTCATGCTCTATTTCATGGTTGATGTTCAATGGGTAATTAGCCAGTTATCTAGTATCTCCAAGTTATGTTGAGTTTTTGTGAGATTCCTGCTTGATTAATACCATATATATTATTTGAAGGTATTAAAGGGTAACCCCCCTTGGCATAGAAGAACCTAAAGTGTAGAAGCATGGTATGAGTTCTTGTTAGTTGGTCCTTTTCATTACATGGAATAATAGTTGGAGTTGGCTTCTCTTAAATATCTATTACAAAGTGAAAGGGTTGTTGTTCAGTAATCTTAGTATTAAAAAAAACCAACAAGTTGATGGGACTGCTCTCATTGCATGGATCCAAGGGCATAACAAAATCATATTGAAAGGTAAATCCTCATCTACAACTTGTAACAAGTGTTCTCAATTGTTGGCCCAACTCTGATAGGTAATATGATAACTCCTTTGGAAGGACGTTCACTATCATCCTAGTCTTTTATTGTAATCCTATTTGAAGGATCAACATCATATTGGGTATAGCCAAGTACTATGACAAATTTCAACATGAAAATATTAATTCCTACACCACCATCTATAAAGACTCGTTTGATTTTACAGTTGTGGACAAAGACTTTGAGATTTAAAGGATTATTGTAATTAATTCTATCTTGGGGGAGATAAATAGATGAAAAGGTAACTTTTTGGGATATGGGAAAGTGCCCTATCATGGCCTGAAATTGGTCAACATGAATGTCATTGCAAATAGTATAATCTTTCAAGAGTTTTCCAAGAACTTATGTGTTGGGGGGATGTATGTAAAAGCTCTAGGATGGAAATTTGTACTGGTGTTTTCCCCAATTGGTCAATGAGGTTATACTCATTAGGGACTTTGTGTGTAGTAGGGGCTCCTTGCACTATAATCTTCGTATGATGGGTAGTGACTGCACATCAAGGTTTCTTGTCTTTTATAGTAATAGTAGACACATGCACATTGGAATCTTGAAAATAGTTTATGGTATAATCATGGGAGGTGTGAGTGTAATTCATGCTAGAATTGGAATTTGAATTTGAACTAGAAGCTTTCCCCTTCTCATGATCTAACAAGGGAGTTTTGAAAATAGTGTGATCGGTATTGGAAGAACCCATAGGAGGTTCTACTTCAATTATCCCTTGACCAATTAAGTCTTGCACCAAATGTTTCAATTGATAGCATGAGGTTGTTTTGTGTCCTTTTGTCTGATGATAGTCACAATATTTATTATCATCCCACCATAGGGGTTTGAATGTTATCTCTTCTTTGATATCTATTAACAAAATGTAATTGGATTGGAGAAACTATTGTAAAATATATTCAAGAGGTTCTCTCAATGGTATAATTTATCTAGGAGGTCATCTTTGCTAGCTCTTTTGTGTAATATTCATTGTTTGTGCTTGTGATAGTGCTTGAGTTACAGTCTGTGCATTTCGAGCACTCGGTCCTTTGATACTGATCTTTGGTTGAGTTGTATTAATCATTTGTGCATCAATGATCCTGTCATTTGTATCATTCTTATTCTGAGATCATAATTTTTTTTTCTCGATTGAATTTCTCGTGTTATTTTTTCTTTATTGATTTTGAGTATTTCTTTATGAATAAGAGCATCTTAAATATTCATCCCCTTTTTCATGAGATTTTCAATGGTGCTTTGAATTTTTATTTTTAGCTCGTACATCATCTCTAGCACAATATTTGAATGAATAAATGTATTTGTTTCTCTTTTGGAACATCAAATGGACATTGACTAACCAAATTTCTCCATCTCTATAGGAATGTCAAAAATAGTTCTCTGACCTTTTTCTTAGTTGTGCACAAATTTGTCAATGTAACTTCACTTGATATGTTGAAAGTGAAATGAGTGATGAATTTATTAGCCAATTCCTTCCATGAGCTTATATTTCTAGGTAATTTAGACTACCATTCCATTTCTTGTCCACTGAGACTTTGAGGGAAAAATCTCATGAGATATGTTTCTTCCTGTTGTAATTCAAGGCGGGTAGTATAAAATTCTCTGATGTGATCTATCAGGTTTCCTTTCCCTCTGTATTTCTCAAATTTGGGAACTTCAAAATTTATTGGAAAATGAGGCATATATAAACTCTCATCAAATGTATTTGGGCATAAATCTCATTCTATATAAAGCGTCTTCTTTCCCTTGAATTGCATCTCATTAAATTGTTTCTGTAACCGTTGAAGTTGGTGATTCATTTCTTCACTATGTGAAGATTTTGTAACTTTATTATGTTCATTAAGACATTCTCTTTGTTTGTGAACTGATTCTTTTAATGGGTGTTGAATTTATTGATGTGTCCATCCAGGAGTATCTAACTCTGATGATTCTGAAGTAATATTTTTAGGTGGTGTCATGAGATCATTATGTTGTTGTTGGTATTGCATAAATTGAGATGGTGCCATTTGGTGTCCAAAATACTGGTGAGGATTCTCCACTTGTTATTTTGGTGGAGGTACATAATGTTGATCTTTTGGCACATACTATTGATGTGATACTTTTTGACCTTTATTATGTTCATCAAGACGTTCTCTTTGTTTGTGAACTAATTATTTTAATGGGTGTTGAATTTATTGATGTGTTCATCTAGGAGTATCTAACTCTGATGATTCTGAAGTAATATTTTTAGGTGGTTTCATGAGATCATTATGTTGTTGTTTGTATTGCAGAAATTGAGATGGTGCCGTTTGGTGTCCAAAATACTGGTGAGGATTCTCCACTTGTTATTTTGGTTGAGGTACATAATGTTGACCTTTTGGCACATACTATTGATGTTGAGGTGCATAATGCTGCTTTTGTGATGCATATTGTTGTTATGATGCATACTGTTGATGTTGATATTGTTGATGATATTGTGGTACATACTGCTGACATTGTGATGTAGTTTTTGTTGATTATATTGTGGTGCATACTGGTGACATTGCAACACATACTATTGTTGTTGATCCATTTATTGTACCTTTGATGGGTATTAAAAACTTGATTGATATCTTTGCCCCGTTTGGTGTTGTTTTACTTTAGGAACTTTTTTATCTTGTCTTGGTGGTTTTCGAAAGCCCAATGATCCAAATATACTCTCAAGACTTGTGTACTTATGCTTGTGTGACTTAGGTTTTTTTTTCTTGAGATATGGTATTCACCCGTTCTTTTTGTGTAACTTTTGGTGGTATTAGTGAAATATCAATAATACTCTTCTTCTTAGGTGTGGTAGATGTTGTTGTGATACATGATGCATCTATTTGTTTAGGAACATATACCCTTGATTTACTTGCACTTGGCCCTTTAGGTACCTCAAGACTTAATGTCTTGTCTTGTGTTGTTGGATATGTTAACAATAACGGGCCACTTTTTTTTGTATTGTTTATTTCTTCCCAAGAGGGTATATATGATATTTCTGTAGTAAATTCCTCATTTTATGTTGTTGTTTGGATTCTTGACATGCGTTCTTTAAAATCAATCCTTAATGTCCTTTTTGGATTAGGATTGGAGACCTTATTAACATCAATTGTTTCTTGAAGAAATGAAGATGTTTTATTAAATAAGGGATTATGGATTTGTTCAAAGGTAGTTTTTTGAGGAAAATCAATAGTTAATTCCTTTCATGGTCTCTTTGGTGTTACCTTTGTAGTTGATTTGTCCAATATTTGTTTCCCTTCTTGTTTCTCCAAAGTGAATTTTGATTGATCGTGTTCTTCCAATAACTTAGGATTTGATTTATTTAGAATGCAAAGCACCTCTTTGCATGTTTTGTTATAATGTACTTCATGATTCTTTGAAGAGATTTGTTTTAAAAGTGCTTCTTCAACTTCTTCATCCAAAACTTCTACTACTTGTGATGAACCTAAATTCAAACCTGACAGATCATTTTGTGCATTTCCAAATTCAGGATGAGATATCAATCCCATGCTCAAAGGTACTTTTTGATCAAATTCAAATTTATCTTATTCTCTTCTTGTGGTGTTGGTGGGACACTATCGAACCCTAGTGGAAGATGTGCAAATATTGGTTCAAAGTATGGGGGAGGTTCCCATTGTATTACTCCATAACTTGGTGATATCTTAGAAGGATATGTCATGTCTGGATTAGGACCTTCCATTTCTCTTGGAACAAGTACTTGTGAATTTTATTGTGAGTATGAAAATGTCATGGGTTTTGAGTCATAAGGTGCTTGGATTTCTTCATTTGAAGGCTATGTGTCATATGAGTCAAAAAATTTGTTTGCATCAGTGATCTTGGGTCAAAAGGTAGGTTTCTCTCATCATGTGAGGTGGTCATAGGTTGATATGAACTTTTTTTCTTTTGGAGGTTTGAGATCTTGTTACAATCGACATGATGCAACTATGGAAATGCAATATGAACTATAATTTTGGGGTTTTTGATAGTTTTTTAAATACAAAGATGCAATTAAAGGATATGCAATGTGTGTATGATATATAAGTTAAATCTTTTAGGATATATTTGGATGTAGAATAATGTAATTTAAGGGATGCAAATTTTTTTGGATTTTCTACCTTGGAAAATCTTTGGAAATTCAAGCCTAAGAGTTGGACCTTAGGAAGTTGATGTAGAATCTTGACTTTGAAAAGGATCAAAAGGAAAAAATAAAAATAAAATGATGAAATAAAATCCATCATGACAAAGAGTGGATGTTGACCAAATGAAAAAATGAGTAAATTTGGTTGATTTGAAGATAAAGTCAAGATTCTTTATTCAATTTCATAAGGTGAAATTCTAAGATTTGAATTTGTTTGGATTTTGCAAAGTTTTTGGAAAGGTTCTAAATGAAAATTAATGCTTGGTATGCTATGGGCTTTATATGTTTTCAGAATGAAATGCACAAGCCTAAGTGAAAATGTAAGCTATATGGAAAATGGTAATGCAAAACCTAAAATTCAAGGGCTAATTGTAACAAGATCTCAATGGATATGTGAAAGTACATGCTTTTGCAATGTTTTTGAAACAATCTGAAATGTCTTGAAATATGATTTGATTAATGCAATTTATTTATCTCCCAAACAAGAAACTTCAAACAAAGATAACCATTTTAATCTAGGTTCAAAGATACATCACATCCTAGGCTTGAAGGGCAATATTCTCTAAATTCCCACTTGAACAAGTTCCATCACACTTACTCAAAGAGGACAACCCAGAAGCTTGGTAGAACAAGATCCCCCTTATAGTGCACTCAATTCTCACGCATACCAAGATTCAAATCCTAAGGGTCATTATCTCCAAAGGGACCGCTATCTCTACTAAGAGTTGTGAAAGTGTGGGATCTCTTCAGGGTTTCCCCTATGCCAATGAATAGAAGGGTTTATTTGGGCCACTACAACAAAGGTGTTTAGTCAGGGAATCTATTTCAAAGATAACTTGTGGATCATACAAAGAAAATTTGTAGTGCAAGTGCTATTTAGGACTGATATTCCCAAATGAATACCGGTAATAAGCTATCTTTGTCAACTGAGACTTTAATCTCAAGGAGGTATTTGATTATAGTGGGTTGTAAAATGATTACTTTTCCTTGATCTCACTTGGGTCATTCCCTCTCACCGACTATGCTAAGGCACTTGGGAGGCAAGCCCCCTAAAATAATGAATGAATCTCTCATCACCCAAGATCCATGAAGGCGAGGGGAGATGATACATTCATTAAATCTTAGGATTAAAATATAAAGAACATTTCAAATACTTAAGCAAGAGTGTTCATTTTAAGCACCAAATTGAAATGTTTTCTAACTATTAAAATACAAGCATGAAAGTTTTTGAGAATACACACAAGGTCTTCATCACATGTCTTGAATCAATTTTTTTTTTAGTTTATGAAAAAATCCTCGTCCCACAATTTTCCAAGGTGCTGTAAAAATCATCAGTAACATAGAAATCATCTATGCTAAGTGCAAAAATAGAAGTATGAATGCAAAATTGCAAGATTAAGTAACAAAACCCTAAAATTTACCAATTGTACATAACACTGAACCAAGTGCACATAAGTATTGACCAAGCACGCATAAGTATTGAAAAAGTGCACACAAACTCTGACCAAGTGCACATGGTCAACAACCAAGTGCGCAGGACCTAAAACAAAGGGTTGGAATGACTTAGGTGGCTATTAGAGCGTCAATACTGACCAAATTTTCACTAATAAGAATGTTTATTAACCTAATTATAGTTAATTAATCCATTTAAAAACTTCATTTGAAAGGATTTTGAATCAATATGAAACCCTAATTAAACTAGATGCAGATTTGGATTGACTTAAAAACACCTTAACTAAGAAGATTAGCAATGAACCCTAAACTAGATGAATGTTGTTTAGTTTAAGCCCCCAAATCAAATGTGAATTTTCATTTTGAGCTCCTTTTTTATTTAATCAACTTAATTTGAAGTGTTTGAACCAATAAGAACCCCTAATTAGGCTAGATTGTGAACATGAATTGAATTGAAAGAAAACTAGTTGACTAGCCTTGTATTCAACCCTAAACTATGCGAGGTTTGTTTTAAGAGCCCAAATCAAATGTGAGAGTTCATTTTAAGCTTCCAAATCCAAATATGAGATTATTTTTAGGTTCATTTATCCTTACTAGGGTTCATTTTAGCCTTTGAACAAGAAAAACTAAAAATATAAAGCACCAATTTGCAATTTTAGACCTAAACACCAACTGCCCCAAACTATTGACCAAATGAACACAACTCTTGACCAAGCATGTAGATATGAGTTCCATGTGCACAAAACATTTGAAAAAGTGTGCATAATAGTGAACCAACTACGTAACTTTTTTCCAAGACCTGCAAATGCATCAAAAACACCAAAAATAAGTTAGATTCATGTTTCACGTTGGAGTCACCAAATGTAGGACTAGAAAATTGGTTAGAATGCATAATAGAGGGAACCACAAAACCTTAAAAAATCATGCAAATCTAATCTACTCTAAGATTAAACCCATTTGAAATGAAGGCATAAAAACAAAGCAAATAAACTCTAAACCCCCTTCAAATGTAGATCCAATGTTCTTGTTTCTTCTCCATTGAAATGGATTGATGTTTCTATTGACTTGAAAAAATGAACTTAAAATGAAATAAAAATTACTATAATGACTATGAGAATACTAGGAAAGAGTTGATGACATGTAACTGATTGGATGTTTGATAATGTTAAGTTGAAAATGATGCAAGACATTAAATCAGTTAATGGTTTGTATTTTCATTGATGTCAACTTGATATCATATGTATGGTCATAAACATAATGCCAAAGACTTCAGAGAATCAATAGAATAGAGGTTATGCTTTTAGCAATGCATAAAAGTCAAGTATTCACCAAATGACAAACTACACTGGCAGAGTGCACACCATCGGTAAAGATGGAGATAAAGTCACAGTGATGCCCGACGAGTAGAAGACAGTGTTGCCCAACGAAGCAAAATCATAGGATACCCGATGAGTAGAAAATAGTGTTGCCTGACGAGCAAGATCCAATGATGCTCGACGGATGGAGATCCCGAAGCTAACTAAAGCTGCACTGACAAAACTGGCAGTTGTCACCGATGATGAACTACAGAATTGATTGACAGAACAAAGAGATTAGAAAATGACAAAATATCTAGCTGGCAGAGCTAAAGGATAGACTTAATTGGTTTTTTTATTTGCTTTATTCAACCACCATTAAGTAATTGATTTAAAGATGCTTTATACAGTTGTCAAGAAGATAACTATGAGATAAATCAGGAGTTAAAGCCATAAATAAATTGGGCTGGATTGTTTTTCACGCCAAGAATCAAGAATCAAGAACCTAGAATTAAGGGATATCATATCTATTTAAGAGACAAGCATAATTCATTTTCCTAAGCAATCAGATACATGGGGGAGTGAACTGATAGAAGATGCTGAAGAGAAACTGATGAAGGATAAACTTCATTCAGTCCTGATCAATCAAGCTAAGAGAGAGATAAAGAATTTTGCAGACATCGACGAATAGAAAAGCACAACATCATAGAGTAGAAAAAGTTAAGTACAAAGGAATTGAATTGATACATTGATCAGAAAGATATTTTAAGTAAATAGATCTAAAAATTTGCAATTCAGTTGCATTAGAAACAGGTCATTTTGTTTCAGTTTAACCATTGAAGCGTTAAGTCTCTTAACAGAGCAGGACTTAACAGTCTTTTGTAATTGAGGTATATCCTAACAGATTACCAGAAGGTTGACTCATGATAGTAGCATCGGTCTTACCTAAATCCTATTGACAGTCTAAGAAG
>MU225113.1:1355389-1368815 GCA_018584345.1 Thuja plicata | reverse complement strand
TTGTAACCTTTAACAGGGTTGGCTCCTAATAGGGCTCACTTCAGAAGAGTGAAAATTTGGGGTACCGGTCCCAGTGGTTTTTCCCTTAACAGGGTTTCCATGTTAAAATCCTTGTTTTATATGTGTATGCTTTATTAATTTATTGTTTTACATTCTACATATGCATTTATGGATTGATTGGTATACTCTGCATATTTACTAAGTATCGATAAATATAGTTTACTATTTATCGGTTATCAAGGAGAATAAGGACAGACAAGGTAAACCGACAAACAATTATTTATTTCAAGTATTTCAAAGGCATACATCTTGTTGGGACTTAATAATTTGAGAAGTCTTGATTGGTGGATTAAATTTTAAATTGGATAAATGAATTTGAGGCCACTGATTCACCCCCCCCCCCTCTCAGTTATTACTAGCAAGCGTAATTTGTTTGATTGAGAATATTGAATTCAATTTATAGGACAACAGAGCCAAATTGCAGAAATGGAAATTATGTGTGCAAATGGAAAAATGTCATAATTGAGGAGTGAAATTGGAAAAGTGTCATATTATGATACATTATGAAAACTATAAGAAGTTAATTTTAGAAATGCGCAAATTAAGGGCAATTTGGAAGGGAAAGGTGGTGGCTAGAAAATAGGAGATGAAACTAATTAAGGGGAAGGTGTTAAGATTTATGGATTTATTTTAATTTGGTCCTAAAAATTTAGCGGCCATGATTGGATGTCTTTTAGGACCTATTGATCCCATTTTGGTGATTTTGATATCTGACTGTCGGTTATGCCCATTTGTCCTTTTTTCCTGGCCCCTTTTTCACATCTCCCAATGGGTCTCCAACCCGTCCTAGGCAATTTTACATAGGTCTATAGTTGAATTTCAACTACACCCCTAGGGGTGAGGTTGAACTTAGAATTCAACCCCTATGGGTTTGTCTTTATTGGACCCGAAGCCCGATATTTGAACCCTTATTACTATGTCTTTCCCATTGCTTTTGTGTGTCGGTCCACCTGCATTTGAATCTCAAAATGAGTATAAAAGGATACTTTATTCCCTAATTTTGCAACATGAAGATAGATATACATTAATTATTCCAATATTATGCAAGAATAAGCATTCAACTGGTGGAGGCAAGGCATCTATCCAAGGTCTCCAAGTTCTCTTCATAAATCCATTCAAGCAAGTCAATCTCCTTTCTTTGATGCAATATTTCTCTCCCATGATTGACAAGTAGGGAGCTTCTCAAGTGGTGCAAGGAGGTTCATTCCATTATTCTTCAAGTGGCAGAACTAAATTCATGATCTAGAGATGATGATTATGGATCTCATACATTGGTGAGGACATCCTTGATCTTCCTATGTCTCCATTCCAAGTTCAAATGCAAGCATCTTCAAGAATTTATGGGATTACTACATGTGTTCATGAGGCTTTTACACAAGGTGAATCAAACATTTACCTTCTTTTCCTTTTTATATTTGAATTTACATATCAATTTCAAGATTAATTCCTAAACCAGGGCTTAACCAATGCAAACCCCTTTCCATCAAACAATTTCCCTTTTTCTGTGTACAGGAACAAGTTTTAGAATCTATGGAACTGGTTTCAGGCATTTCTGGGGATATCTCAGAGATCAGAATTAGACAGTACACAATCACAAATAGGGGGTGTAGTCAAAATTTGACTAGTACCTAAAAATTTGACTTGTTCCTGAAGGCCTTAGATTTTCACAATCAAAAGTTACAGTTGCTAGGGTCCCAGATCCCAAATGGTTTGAATCTGCAACATCACAGTGATTTTAAATTATAGTTTTAAGGCATATAACCTCCTATTTCATTTGAAGGTGCACAAATCCTTTTCCCATATTGCATTTTTCTTTCAGATCTATTATTGCACCAGTAATTTTAGTTACTTTCCAGATTTGTATTTGTTCATTAATCGATTAGTAAAATCCATTAATTCCTTAATTGCGGAAATAGGTCTCATCCTCCTCCATTTTTTTCTAGGTTTTGAATTTGCACCCTTCATCTTGGGTTGTGCTAATCAAACTTGGATACAAAGAGGTTGGGTTTGTCTATTTCCCAATGTATAGGCCACATTACACAAAAACCAATAAAAGGAATTTAGTTAGTGATCTCTACCTTAGCATTGCTCACCATTTTCCCCTATACACTTTGGTGACCTCGACGTTAACATGCATATTATCCTTTGATTTTATTGTTGGATGATCTTTATATTATATGCTTGTGATCACCTACTGTACATTTTGGTGAACCCAACGTATGATACCCTTCTTTTGATGTGATTGTTGGATGCCTCTTTTGTATGAATTATTTATGCATTTGGATATCTCCTTAATCAAACAACACATTATTTCTTTTAATATTAAAATTGGGTAAGGTCTACATTACTATTGTTTTTTACATAACTTTAGATCTCCTAGTTTTTATCACATATCTTGTGCATTTCCCTTTCATTCTTTTTTTGAATGAGCATTTTTACTTTGAGTCCTTTATATAGTATTCTGGTTAGGAGAAGTTGTAGACATATGGGTTCCTTTAATACCGAGCCTTCTTTCTTTCTGAATCTTGGTGAGACCAACATGCATAACCATGAACTTCCCCCATCTCTTGAGAACAATTCTTCCCACTCTTCTCACAATGAAGAGGAAACCTTGAGAGCTTCTCCCAAGAAAATCCAAAATCTCTCCACGGACATGGACACATTTGAACATTGGTTAAGGTAAGAACATTCTAATCTTGAAGCTTTAGCTTTGATTGGTGGTTTTGGGAAATACATCCAAAATGATGAACATGGTATTTATTTCCTCCATTCCTTATCCCAAATTGTTCATAAAAATATTAAGCCCATTCAAGAAGCTTCTCAAGAGATAAGATACACTTAACCTCCAATCTGTTGAAATTTCCAATCTTATTCCCACTTAAATTCCCTCCACTTCTACTTATGCCCCACCTATCGTCACAACTTCCTTTCAACCTTCCAATCATATTCATGTGAGCCTTCCTAATCCTAGTGTTCCTCTTTTTCCTTCAAGTATGCTAAGTGTTTCATTGCCTATAACCATGCCCACTTATCATAGTGTTCCCTTTTCATATCCCACCATTCATGTTATGTCTGAAAATATGTCAAATACTTCCAACACATATCTTCCTAGAATTTATTCTAATGATCCAACCATCAACAATCTAGCTCAAACTGTATCTTCTTTGCAACAACTTGATTCTTTAACACAATCCAAATTCAAAATTCCTACATGTGACATTGCTAGTCATTTATCTTTAGACATCACCTGTGTTGTTATCCCACACTACATGGAGATTCCTTATCTTGAGACTTATAATGGAAAGGGTGATCCTTTGACTCATGTAAAAACATTCCAAACATTGTGTAGTGATTTCTCTCACGATCAAAGGTTTATGACAAAGTTTTTCACTAGGAACTTTTGAGATAAGACCTTAAAATGGTTTTTTTTTCATTACCCCCTTATTCCATTGATTCTTTCACAAGATTTTAATGGTTTTATCCAATGATTTCAAACAACATTGGTCCTCAAATCTCCTTGACTGATTTAATGTATTGTAAACAAGGTGTTGAAGAAAAAGTGACTGATTTTATTGGTATATTTAAGCATTTGTAAGCTCATATTTCTTATCTTGTGCCTAATAATGATGTTCAATGCATTTTTGTTTCTAATTTTTTTTTTAAAAAAAGACAATAGAGATAAGATTTTGATTTTTGAATTATCTTCCTTCACTCAACTTTGTGGAGTGCTTCATAATTATCAAATTCAAGTGAGTCAATTTGTGAGTGACACTCCAATGGCTCTTGTTGATAAGAGTGATGTCACCTCCAAAAATTTAAACAAATTTTAGAAACAAAAGGACTTAATAAAAATCAACACATCCAACAATGTTGATGAATAGGTGGCCGCAACATCCAAATGTGTATCTCCTTTGTCAACTTATTTTAAACCATCTCATACTTTTACACAACTTTATGAATCTTTGTATAATGTGATGTTGAAGTTGATTAATTCTAAAATATTAACACTTCCTCCTATCAAACCAATTTATCCTTCCAAACCTTTTCCAAATTCCTTTGACCAAAAAACATTTTCCCAATACCATCGTCAACCTAGACATGATACTAAAAAATGTTTACATCTAAAATCTTAGATACAAGACCTTATTGATTCCTATGTTATATTTGTTGAAGGTGTCAATTATCAAGGAACAAATCCGTAGCACCTCCCAATTGAAATTTACAAATTTATACTAATATGTTTCCATCTCATACAACCAACATTATTGATTCAACCAAACCTTCATCATCTTCTCAACCCGTTGAGTATCATATGGAAATTGATGATCTAGTCATGTTGTCAGTCGTGTTGAACAAGTCCAACCCAAACCACACTTTGATCCTTGCATTACCTTTGATCTTTCTGAAACAATCAAAGGTCATGATGGTCCTTTATACATAGTTTCAAAGATCGATGGTATTCCTTCCCATGGTGTCCTTGTTGATCCTAATTTCATGGTGAATGTGATAACTGAAGAACATATTATTAGTAGATGAAACAATGTGATGTTCATGATGACTCCACCATGATGATTCAAACATGCAATTGTTTCCTTCATCCTTCTCTTGGTTCCATATCCTTTCCTATTGAGGTTGGTAAAAATATTTAGATGTTAAATCTACTATTATACCAATCTCGGATCAATTTCAAGTCAAACTTGGCCTTCCTTGGATTACATCCATGAGAGTCGTGGTATCTCTTATTTATAAATGTATTATATTTCCTCATAATGGAGAAATCATGATAGTTAACCATAGCCTTTACAAACCTTCGGTCCTGAGAGATTCTCTTGAATTGGATTTATTTTTGCCTTGCATACCTCAATCAAATCAACCTCGTCCTAATAACATTTTTTTTTAATATCAAAACTATAAAATCTAGAATATTTGTGAACTTAGAAAGCCTAATGTTCTTCCATCCTATTCTCTCAGACTTCTTCCTACACCTTTTATACATCCTCTTTCTTGCATACATCCTATACATCAGCCTAGTGTGGATCCTCCACTTCTTCCTCCTAAAGAAGAAAAGGTCCATATGGTCATTGATCTTGAACCTTAGCCTATTTCAAGTAAACATTTGTGTAGTTGTCATGCTCATGATCGTCATCGTAAACATCATGACAAAGCCCATTAGTGTGCCTCTCAAAACATTGCTTCTCCTAATACACCCTTTGATTCTGTCATTCCTCTTGTCCAACCTATGCTTCAACCCAAGGAGGAAGTAAATTTGAAAAAGAGAAAAATGTGCAAACATGATAATTCAATTCGTATCTTAGATTCTATTACAATTAATTTAGATGAAGAAGATACTCTTGATGATGGAATTTATATGCATAACAATGATACACATGATGCTAGTGATTCTGATGAATACAAGATTATAGATCTTGATCATGATTTACCTAACATGTTTTTGCAAAAATTATCCATCAATCCTGATGAAAAACACATCAACCTATCTTTGTAGCATGGTCCTTGTTTGGAACTGGCCATTGTTCCATCTTCTGTGCTTTATGTTTCTCCTCTTTCGAGTTTCCTTCCTTCCCAAAATATTGCAGACGGATTAAGGGGGGCAAGTGATACGCTTGAATACCTCCTATTGTGTGGTGGATTTATTTTATGTGTTTGCATGCTTTTAGTGTTGTGCTTCCCCAGTGTTGTGCTACCTACTCTTTGTTTTGTTTAGATTTCTTTAAACAACCCTTGTTTCTCCATTGGTGCAAGGTAATAAAGGAATCACAATGTCATAAACATTCATCTATTTGTATCTCTCTTCATCGATATGTTGTTTCATGTTATGTTGTGCATGTGCGAGTGTTTGTCAATGTGCCTTTGTTTTGTCTTCTTGGTGGTGACGCAAAGCAGTAGAAACCTTTCCCTTTTTGAGGTCTCCACAATGCCACCCAAAAAGACTCTTCTTTGTAACTCTTCTGTTTCATTCTTCTATTGTGCTTGTAGTTCTGCTACCATTTGGGGAATGAGAATAGTTCATTTTGATATAATATACATATACATATTATCATATGATCACACTGACCCCAGAGTTACTAGATCCCTTCTGTGCTCTCTCTTTTTCATGTGCTTATTTCCCTTGATTTTTTCATACTTGGGTACATTTCATAGTGGAAACATCTTTGGTGGATGCATGTACACTCCATTAAAGTTATTTCTCTCGTTAAGGTGCTTGGAATTAATTTAACATAGGGGCATACACTCCACTCACTTTGCACACACTCACAATAGTTTGATGTTAGCTTTTGATCCATGTGGAAGAGAATTATTTTCCACATGCCCAATATTTCTTTTGATCCATGTGGAAGACAATGCTTTTCCACATGCCCGATCTCCTTTCCTTTTGATCCATGTGGAAGACAATGTTTTTCCACATGCGTGATCTCCTTTTCCTTTTGATCCATGTAGAAGACAATTATTTCCCAACTTCTTGATCTTTCCTTTTTGATCCATATGGAAAACAATGCTTTTCCACATGCCTAATCTTTCCTTCTTGATCTGTGTGGAAGACAATTCTTTTACATGTGCCTTATCTCTCTTTTAAGTCACTCCGTGTGCATGCCTTTTGAAGGTGGAATTAATTTTCAATTTCCCTTCATATTTTGTCTTCCATGGATTACCTAGCATTACATAGATACTCTCTCTCTCTCTCTCTCTCTCACACACACACATCTTGGTTTTGTATTCAATAAGAACTTAATTCACTTTAGGGCTTCATGTTTTCTTATTCCTTAGCCTTGATAAGATCATGCCTCTACATTAGATCTACTTTACCATGAGCATGAGTTTGTCTCATAATATCACTAAAGTGGGGGCTAAATGTATATTCCTAAAAATTTAGCACCCATAATTGGATTTCTTTTAGGACCTATTGACCCCATTTTTGTGATTTTGAGATTTGACTATCGGTTATGGTCGTTTGTCCTTTTTTCTCAGATCCTTTTACACATCTCCCGATGGGTCTCCACCCAATCCTAGGAATTTTTACCTAGGGGTACAATTGAAGTTCGATTGCACCCAGAAGATTAAGGTCAAACTTAAAATTCACCTCCTATGGGTTTGTCTTGATTGGGCCTAGAGCTCGATTTCTAGACCCTTCTTCCTATGTCTTTCCTATTGCTTTTGTATGTTGGTCTGCCCACATTTCAATCTCAAAATAAGTATAAAAGAATGCTCTATTCCCTCATTTTTCATCATGAACACACACACACACACACACACACACACACACACACACACACACATTGTGAAAATATTATGCAAGCATAAACATTCAAGCATTGAAGCATTCAAGTGGCAAAGACAAGGCATCTATCTAAGGTCTCCAAGTCTTCTTCATAGGTCCATTAAATAAAGTCAATCTCCTTCCTTTGATGCGAGATTTCTCTC
This sequence comes from Thuja plicata, assembly GCA_018584345.1. Taxonomy (NCBI): domain Eukaryota; kingdom Viridiplantae; phylum Streptophyta; class Pinopsida; order Cupressales; family Cupressaceae; genus Thuja; species Thuja plicata. Next base: position 1,361,315 of record MU225113.1, on the reverse strand, counting down.
CCATGATGACCAAGTAGAGAACTTATCAAGTGGTGCAAGGAGGTTCATTCCATTCTTCTTCAAGTGGAATAACTACATTCATGATCTAGAAATGATGATTATGGATCTCATACATTTGTGAGGACATACTTGATCTTCCTACACCTCCATTCCAAGTTAAAATGCAAGCATCTTCAGGAATTTGTGGGATTGCTACATCAGTTCATGAAGGTTTTACAAAAGGTGAATCAAACATTTACCTTCCTTTCCTTTTCAAATTTTCATTTACATATCAATTTCAAGGTTAATTCGTAAACTAAGACTTGACGAAGGCAAGCTCCTTTCCACAAAACAATTTCTCTTTTTATATGTACATGAAAAGGTTTTAGGATCTGCGGAGCTGGATTCATGCATTTCTAGGGTTATCTATGAGATCAGAATTGTAAAGTACACAATCACAAATAGAGGGGTGTACTCAAACTTTGACTTGTACCTAAAAAGTTGACTTGTTCTTGGAGGCCTCAGATTTTCACAGTCAGAATTTACAGGTGTCAGGGTCCCAAATCTCAAACGGTTTCAGTATGCGACATCACTGTGACTAGAAATTACATTTTCAAGGCATATAACCTCCTATTTCATTTCAAGGTGCACAAATCCTTCTCCCATCTTGCAATTTTCTTTCATATCTATTATTTCATTGGTCATTTCAGTTACTTTCTAGATCTGTACTTGTTCATTAATCAATTAGCCAAATCCATTAATTCCTTAATAGTGTAAATAAGTCTCATCCTCCTCCCTTTGCATCTAGGTTTTGCATTTGCACCCTTCATCTTGGATTGTGATAATCAAACTTGGATACAAAGAGGTTGGGTTTATCTATTTCCCAATGTATATGCCCCATTTCACAACAAAATAATAAAAGGAATTTGGTGAGTGATCTCTACCTTAGCGTTGCTCGCCATTTTCCCATATACAAAATTTAAAATTCATATTTCCCACCAAAATGACAATTAAGAATTAGGAATTAGAAAATCCCATAATTCATGAAAATATCCAATCAACTAATTTAAATTAATAAATTGTGGAGACATGGAAAGAGGGAGTAAATAAAGTTAATTTATTTATTCAATAAGGACATAGGGATAAACTATGGGTTATTTACCCCAAAAGGAAAAATTGGCTGATCGTTGAACAAATTAATGACTTTGATGAAAAATTGACTCGGTTTTGATGAGGGTTTAGAATTATTTTCATGGTTTTGAAATGATTTAGGAACACCATTGATAACTTTTACTATGCATTACAATGATTGAAGTGGCACTGATAACTTTGACAATGCCTTGATTTGATTTTCAAAAGGATTTGATAAGGTTTGATTTTTTCATAAGGTGGAAAGTGATGAGGCATCGATGAAATTTGACAATGCCCTAAATGGATTTGAAAATGTTGAGGCATTAATGAACTTTTACAATACCTTGAAATGATTTGAAATTGACCTAAACTATTATGAATTTATTTGAGGAGGAATTGAATTGAGATTGATGTAGTTAATAAGGACCTAGCATGATTTGATAGGTTTAAGAATTATTTAGGATCGAATTTGAAGGTTTAGGAAAGGGTTGATATCGATTTTGAAAATGATCAATTTGGCCAACTGATTAAGATTATGAGAGAAAAATTAGTAATTAATTGAACAATTTTCAATGTTCAATTAATGATGAAAGAGACAATGCTGACATATGATAAAGAAGACATGCGCAACATAGAGGAATAATTATAATACAAACACGACGCTTCAATCATAATGCAGAAATGTTAACAAATAGGATCGTAGGTGTGAACCATTTTTTAGCGCCTACAGTAAGAGGTATAGTTGTAGATCTAGCTAAGATAAAATCTATTTCTTAGTATCCAACACCTAAAAATGTACAAGAAATTATGGGCTTGGTTAGATATTATAGGAAGTTTGTTATGAAATTTTCACAAGTAGTATATCCCCTCATTTATTTTAAAGAAGAGGGAAGTGATTTGAATGGTCCAAATTTTTTAAAAGGCTTTTGAAATTCTTAAAGAAAAGTTTACTTGGGCATCGATACTAAAGGTAGCAGATCCAAAGGTATAGTTTATGGTAGTAATCGGTCGCTCCAAGGAAGCTTTAAGTGGGGTGCTAACGCTAGTAGAATTTGGCAAATATGTGACTACTTGACTAAATTTTTTAGTCACGTGACTAAAACCGATCAAATTCTACTATTGTTTTGCAATTCACAAGTATAAATGATTAATTTGGTCATTGGGTAAAATTACAAGGTTAGACAAATAAAAATGACTAAATAAATGACCAAATAAATGACTAAATAATTAGTCACTCAAACCAAAATGACCATTTGAATAAATGACTAAATAATTAGTCACCCAGACAAAAGATGACAAAATAAATGATTATTACTCAATAATATTTGGTAATATCGTTGACTTCTATACTTAGAAGTTCCATTTCACCAGTAATGATTGTTTTTCAATAGGCTTATTGCGTGAGAAATCCATCTACACTTATCTCATGCCAGAAATCTGACTTTCAGGTGATTTCAAAATTGATCGATAAACAACACTTAGAGATAGGTTCGCAATGAATAGTTACCATCAAACAAATTATTATTCATGGATTATTGTTTCAAAGTGGTTTCTCATCTCACACCTAAAACAAATTTGACTCACATATAATATTTGATGTTCAAATCAAATCAGATTTTGTTTGCATCCGTGAAATATTTAGCCCTTAAACATGTTGCCTATTTTGAGGGCTATCTTGACTACACTTTCATTTCAAAAGGTCAAGTAGTTATTTCCAGAGGCAATTAGATTCAATTTACATGGATTGTAGAAAAGCAATGTTTATAAAAGTACACTTGTATATGTTTATCATGGTCATTTGTCTTTAATATCTCTTACTTATCAATTGAAAATAGCTATTAGGACTCAAAAGTGTCAAGAATGCTCTATTGATGCTCAAGTAGAGTGAAGTTGAAAAATTACAACTAAATAACCATTTAGAAGTATATAAAAAATTTTAAGTAGAGTAAAATTAAAAAATTAAAGATAAAAAACCATTTAAAAGTTTAGGAATGTAAATGTAAAAAAATTCAAAACATAGATAAAGAATTAATAATTTATAACTTATAGTTTTTTTTATAGGTGAAAGGCCAAGGCCGAATAAATTTTTATTAATTATAAAACCCAGATCGCTAGGGGCACAAGAAGAAAAGAGATGAGAAAACAAAACCTATGGTTTTTCCCCCCAAAATACAAAAGATTCATAGTTACAATATTTTACAAGCTTCTGATTTACCTACAAGTTATTGCAAGATTAATTTACAAGCCACCCATTGAAGGTTTTAGAATTGCTTCCTAGAACCATATAATATAAGATGATACCCTATAGTGCAATTTTGTATCGGAAAGGTCACCAAAACTCTTAGCCATAAGTGCCAAGAGAGTGTTCTTCCTAGACTTTGACCTTATCAACCATTTGAGTGCACCGTTCACATTCCATAAAATAAATTCCAGTGAGGAGAACCACTATGAATTATGCATGGCATCCGATGTCTACCTTTGTCTCTTGGAATGATGTTGATTACTTTCTCTCTCTAATGAATTCCAAGACTTCCAACAATACCTTCAGTCCCCTGAAAGGTGCCCACATCTCTAGTGAAATTTTCACCCTCCTCTTCACATCATTTAGTTTCTTGCAGAAGTCCAATATCAAATGACAGTTTGCCAAGATGGTATTTTACCATCCTTCACTTGTCAGGTATCGCCAAGCCCCTAACAATCCAAAAGACAATCTTTGTTAGAATTCAAAGAATTCTATCACCAAGATCCACTGCATGTAAATAACATGTCACAAAATAAAAGAATAAAGACAACTCATAATGATATGAAAGATGAAATATTCACTCAGAGACGGAATAATAATTACAATGAGATCAAAACCTTATAAAGGTGATAAAAAACCAAAAGGTGGAGAAACCTAGGTTGCATGATAATAATTAATAAAGAATTAATTATTATATGCCTAAAGTTTAGATTAAGTGAATTAGAGATAAAAAGTGACTTAATAATTAAATCAATAATGATTTAATTAATAAGTGAAAATATATTTTTACTCTAACAAAAAAAAAAGTGAAAATGTCTTTTTACTCTAACACCCCCTTAAGATAAACTTAGGGAGAAGCTAAAAACCTAGAAACAACTAGTGAAATCAGGAAATGGGTCCCGACAACATGGCCTAATTAGGTACCCAAGTACAAAAAATGTCTATAAAAAGGAGAAAAGGAGACAACCCAGTGGTAAAACCCCCTCTCCAGAAAGAGATGAAGTGGAGGACTAAAGAACCCTCCAAACTAGAGAATATCTCAGAAAATAGGAACAAAGATCAGGTAGAGAAGATTATAATCTACATGAGTAGCCTCAAATAACACTACTAAAATCAGGATGGAAAATAAAGACAAACATCAGAACTCGAAGATACAAATGGAAAAAGCATCAAAGTTTGAAGAGATGATCAAAAGAAGAACATGAATAACAACACTGAAGCATGAAGCTGCAAACAATGTTAAAGAATAACTGCTAGAACCTTCACTAAAATAAAATTTGATCAGGTAAAGAAGAGCGTAATATGTATGAGTGCCCTCAAATGACACTCCTCGAATCAAGATTAAAAAAAAGGAAAACATTAAAAATTGAAGATACAGATGGCAAAAAAACACCAAAGTCTAAAGAGTTGATCAAAATATGGAAGGATGCCTTCAAAATAGGAATGAAAGAAGTGTCCATATGGTAAATGATCCATCTCACTGAAATTCATAGGTACCTAGCCATTGCATCTACCTAGTACATAGGAGCAAATACTGAATGCATAGCTCACTCCATCAAACCAAGGAAGCATTAGAACTAACAGGAAATACCCCATAATGCTGAGAACAAAGAGGTATGATACGTACACTAAAAGAGGTAGCAAAGAATAACTGCATGTTGAAGAAAGTACAAACACATATAAAGGATTGAGTCGAGGATGATAAATATATGGACACACATAATGAGGCTAATTTCATGGAAGGAACACTCGCTTGAAAAAGGTAGATCAAACCCCCTATGACACTTTATTATGTAGTGCGAGTACAAACAGGCACAAAATGTGCAAGATCTCAAGCATGCAATGATGGCACTTTATCTCAGTGTGTTTGCAAAAAAGAAATGATACAGAAATAGATGTCTACAATGCTCAAGAATGACAGAAAGCTATAAGAACATAAGTAACAACTAAAAAAGAGTCATCCCATGCAAAGAAAATGATTCCATGGCCTGGAACATCCTAGATATTCGCTAGATCGTAAAAAGGAAAAACCTGAATAAAATATACCTGGAGAAGATTCTGGCAATGAGACCCATACAATAAGAAAGAGAATAGAACCAAATTTCCAATGACATGCGGAAATAAAAAAATAGAGTCCAGAGGAGCAAGATATGGTGACCGAAGTGCAAAAAGGAACCTTGACTTTGACTGGCAAAAAACCCTACAAGACAAATAAATCAGAAAACTTGAAAATCATATCGGGCTCTGAACCAACTTTTCGATGATACCTCGTTTGGCTAAAAATTCCCCCGTCTGCTCAATATATGAGCAAAAAATTGATGACTACGCCAAAACAATAAGAACTCCAAAAAGTCTCTGCTAAATCTGGCGGAGCCCCACTAAATTGGGTGAAGCTGCTAAATTTGGTAGAACTGCTAAAAAATTTGCCAAATTTGGTGGAGTTGTAGGAGTGATGGCGTGGCGACCATGCAACTGACTGGGTGAATTTACCAAGAAATTATTTTTTTGTGAGAAAAGAAACATATAAAAAAACAAAAAAAAATATTTAAAAAAAAATATATAATTTTTTTTGAA
>MU225113.1:1325774-1345280 GCA_018584345.1 Thuja plicata | reverse complement strand
GAATCGAAATAGAATTTAAATAAAATAAAAAAAAAAAATTAAAAAAAAAAAAAAAAAAATTGGTCAAAATTTCGACCAATACCAGAGTTAATTTCCACCAACGTTTGGTCGAAATTTCGACCAACTCTAGAAGCAATTGCCACCAACGAGTGGTCAGAAATTTCGACCAATACACTAGAAAAATGATGAGAATGCCATGCTTTCGACCAATACAATGGTCAAAATTTTGACCATTGGTTTGGTGGAAAGCATGGCATTCTCGTCGTTTTTTTAGTGAATTGGTCGAAATTTGCGACCACTCGTTGGTGGAAGTATTGGTTGAAATTTCGACCAATGCACTAAAAAATGACGGCAATTTTAAGCTTGGGATATAGTCGAAATTCTGACCTTTGTTTTGGTCGAAATTTCGACCAATTATAAATACGTCGAAACTTCGACAAAAAAAGACCGACGAACGTTTTGGTCGTAAATTTTGACCAATTACTGTCGAAATTTCGACCAATTATCGTCGAAAATTGAGGTCAAATTTACTAGTGCTTCTTTCAAAATTATCTACTATCATCATTTTGACATTAAGATGATGTCAACTTTTACGTGCTAATGCTACATGGAATTCATCTTTTGACAGTACATTTCTTATTGATTGATAATTGTCTTCTCAATGTTATGACACTATCTTTCATCATCCTTGTAGCATTGTGAATGCTTATCATTATCCAGATGTGATTAAAGTGATTAATTAGACAAGTTATAGAAAACTGGAAATAACATACTGATGCAGGAAGATAATTAGTAGAAAAATACATAAATAGAAAGAAGACATCATATTTGACCTGTAGGTGAAATTTGAGCTAAAAATGTCAGGGACAGGTCAAAACTCATTTATTACCTAAGGACAAATCGCTAATGGTGTTCGGTATTATGCAACTTTGACTAAAATTTTCTGGGTCTTTCCAACTATGTACAATCTTTCTGATCTTGTTCTGGTGGCTCCACAACCTGTTCCTGCACAAAAAAAAAAAAAAGGAGAAAAGGTTGTATAAATGGGTTTACCTTGGTTAAACCTCTGTTTAGGATTCAACCTTGAAAATGGACATACATTTCATAAAGGAAAGCATATAAAAAGGTAAATGTTAGATTTACCTTGAATAAACTATTATGGGCGGATGTAGAAATCACTCATACCCATGAAGATGCCTGAATGTGTTTGGAATGCAAAGATTTGACCTTAGAATGTGATGTAGAATCGAGGACTCCCTCACAAATGCATGGATCTATATATGCCACTCCTAGATCTTGAATGTCAACATGCTTGAAAATCGCTTCTAATGAAGGAGAGAGAAAGAGAATGGAAGAAGGATCTTCTTCTTTGATTGAGAATTCCTCTACTTGGCCATCATAGGAGAGAAAATTGCTTCAATTGGAGAATATTTCCTTTGATTTGGATGATCTTGAAGAAATGGAGACTTGGAGATCTTGATCTTGGATGCTTGTCTTCAAATCTTGAATCCAAATGCTCAATTGCTCTTGATTGCTTGAAAATCTTGATAGCTTGATTGCAAAAATTATTGAGTATGGTTATTATATGCAAAATGAGGAGAGATAAGGTTTTGTATACTTACTCCATCATTTCAGGATTCAAAAATGATCCATGCCAACCACGAAATCAAAACTCCCACTAATACCTCGACATTGGGCCCCTGGAAAAATCTGGGCCCCAATTGCCTAGGACAAAATGTCATTGGCATTATGTACCCTGGGAAATGGGCCATAATTTGGAGGGGATGCCAAGATAAACAAAAAGAAGTAGGGGGAGAAATGATAGGTTTCTAGGATCAAGCATAATCGACATTTAGAACTCAAAATCACCAAAATGAGGTCTAATAGGTCCTAGTAAAGTATCCAATAATGGGTGCTAAATTTTAATACTATACAATACCGGCAAATGTTATTTTCCCTTCTTTACAAAGCCTTCAGGAAGAACAAGATAAATTTCTTCTTTTAAATCACTTTTTTAAAATGTTGACTTACATCCATTTTGATGAAGATCCCAATCAAATTTTGTAGCAAGGGTGATCATAAGTCTAACAGTGTTCATTTTAGATCTAAGTACAAAACAATCTTCATTATCAATTCCTTCCTTTTGTGAGTACCCTTTTACAACTAATCTAGTTTTGAATTTATCAGTAATGTCATCAATATTAAACTTTGTTTTGAACAATCATTTAGAGTGTATAGGAATTTTACTTGTAGGCAGTTCAGTTAATTGCCAAGTGTCATTATTCAAAATTGAAACATATTATTCTTGAATTGCATTCATCCATTTGTTATGATTCTTAGCTTCTTCAAATTTTTGGGGTTCATCTACACTCATCACTTGAGCAATTAGATCATAGTCATTATACTTGATTGGTACCTTGATTTGTCTTGCTAATCTTCTTACTACTTCATTGTTTGATGGAGTAGCTTCACCTTGACTTGTTTCATGCCCCTTTTGATCATGAGATTGTTGATCTAGAATATTTGAACTTTCATTGTCTTCTTCAAGTAGTTTCCATGAAATAGTTTTGTCCACTTTTTCTTCCTCTTGAATATTATTTTCAAATTTATGAAATATAATATATTTGCTAGCAAATACCTTATGAGTAGTAGGATTATACTTCATGTAGGCCTTATGATTAATACAATAACCAACAAAAAATACATTTGATTGACTTTGCATCAAGTTTTCTTCTATTCTCTTTTGGAATATGACAAAATGTCTTACTTCCAAAGATTCTCAAATGACTAACAATAGGCTTAGTGCCAATGAGAGCTTCATAAGGAGTTTTATTTGAAAGATACTTGGTAGGTCTTATATTCAATAAATTTACAACTATATTAACTTTTTTATCCTGCAAATTGTTAGGGAGGTTCTTTTGTTTTAGCATACTCAAAAATTGTTCTATTTTTTCTTTCAGATACACCATTTTGTTCAGGACTATGGGCAACTGCGTATTTCTTAAGAATGTCATTATCTTTGCAATATTCCACAATATTTTCATAAGTATATCCCCCCCCCTTGATCTGATCTAAGAATCTTAACATTATAAGTTGTTTATTTTTCTACCATGGTTTTGAACTCTTTCAAATATTCACACTTCACTCTTGTTTCTTAAGAAATACACCCTAGTATCTAGTGCAATCGTCAACAAATATGATCTAGTTAGATGCTCCCCCAAGTGATTGAGTTTGCATAGGACCACACACATTTGAATGTACTAATTCAAGAATGTTCCTTTTCTTTTGATCGGTCCTTATTTGAACTTTATTTCCATGTTGTTTACCCAATGCACAACCATCACAACTAATTTGTCCATCCTTAAATATTGGAAGACCTTGTACCATCTCTTTCCTTTGTAGAGAAATAAGATCCTTAAGATTTAAATGACCATACCTATTATGTCATAGCTCTTCAGTAGATACACATGTAGAAGCCATTGCTTGATGACTTTCCATTTTTACATCAAGTTTATACAAACCTTGTATCCTAGTTCCTTCAGCAGTAACATTATATTGATTTTTCATATCTTTAACTTGGCAACTTGTCTTCAAGAACTCAACTTTTAGACCTTGATCAGTAATAGTTGAAATTGATATCAATTTTTTCTTAAATCCTGGGACATACATGACATTAAAAAGTTGTTTCACATGTCCATTAGGTAGTTGCACACTAATATCACCATATATTTTTATATCATGAGACCTATCATCTCTTAAATAGATCTTACTACCATTATTTTTCATGAAAATTTGAAACCAATTTCTATGACATGACATATGAATTGATTCTCTTGAATCTATAAACAGATTATTACGATCACTTGTATGTTGAATCTAAATGAACAAATTTAAATTATGAAGGTTTTCATTTAACTCATTGTCTCCATTCACATAATTACCTTCATGTTTGTTGTTCTTGGACTCATTATACTTATTTTTCCAACATTCATAAGCATAATGTCCTAATTTACCACAATAATTATAATTTTTGTTTTTCTTTACATTTGATGTGGATGTTGCCCCATCATAATTCCTTTTGTCATCTTTGTTCCTTTGGTTGTCAAATTTACCCCCTCCTTTGTTCTTTGACCATTGCTTTCCTTTAGATAGCTTCTTGTCTTCCACCATCAAAGTTGACTCTACATTTTGAAATCTTCTATCCACATGCTTCTTCCTCTCTTCTTCTTGTAGAAGGATACCTGCCAAGTTCTCAAAAGAAGGTGCATTTTCCCTTGCAACCAAACTAGTAATGCAAACATGATAGTCACTAATAATTCCATTTAGAGTAACTGTTACTAGATCATTACTAGAAACTTGTTCACCAACATCAACTAATTTATCCCTTAATTCCTTAACTCCTGATAAATAATCACTAACACTTTTATTTACTTACATTTTGATTGAAAGTAATTTGCTCTTTAAAAACATAATTTTGTTTGTGTTTGTAATCTCATAGAAACATTTCAAAGTTAACCATGTACCAATAGAAATGGTAATGTCTCTTATATGAGGGATAACTGAATCCTTTACTAACATGCACAAGAGAATCTTGGCTTTTGATTCTCTTTCTCCCAATCTTGAACAACAATTGTTGGTGTTGTAGGTTTGGCATCTTTACCATTTACAATGGTCCACACATTACGCCCCGTGAAATGATATTTCTCGTTTCAAGAAGATTTTTCTTTTGCAATCATTTATTATAAATGTTTATCATTCAATTGCATGCAACAACCAATATGGATTTGAAATGAAATAGAAAATATTTTCAAATTGAAAGCTTGGTAAGCTATAAATTAATTTCAGCAAATAAAGAGCAGGGGTTTATTAGAAACTTTACCATTATTGTCACTAATTTTTCTCTGAACTATGTTGTATATCAGACCTTATGCGCCAGTTGTGATTCCTCCTTCATGTGTTGAATTCCTATTAAATTGACAAACTAAACTTTGCTAAAATGAAAAAAGGAAAAATTGTAGACAGATAGGGTAGCTCAATAAATGATACCAGATTGCAGACTAAATCGCCTTGTAGGTTGATGAATAGAGAGTTCATGAGAGCCCAGGGTTGTGTCCAAGCTCTGGATTTTCTAGGGGTTTCATCTTTAAAAACTCTTATTGTTTCTTGCAGAGAAGAAAAATAAAAAACTTCAATATGTATAAAGATAACCTCTAATTCCCATTGGACTTCATAATAAAAGACTCCATCCTAAAAAGTTGCGAACTCCTCAATAAATCCTTGATTTTAGGCGATTTGACTTAGGCATTAATATTACCATTAATTATTAGGAATCCCACCATGAAGTTGTCGCCTAGTAAAATCATTTGCAACTTAAAGTGAACCCCACTTTAATCCATAACGAATAATTAAATAAATTACTGATCACTTTAGCTTTTTGGGCTATTATTTAATTATTTATTCATTCCCTTACTATTCAATTAATTTTCTAGCCTTAGGGAATTAAGTGTCCATACTTATAATTAAGTTGTTTTCCTCCTTGTACTTAATTATTCATTTTATACCCTTATTAATTCCTTGGCTTCATGTCGGGGACATTACAAGTCTTCCCACCTCGAGATTGCTTGCCCCAAGCAATCACCAAAATCAAATTGTGATTAGGATCAAGTACACCATTTAATTCCTGGATCCCAAAGAAGTCTTGGTGCATCTTCTTCAAATCTTCATTGCTCTAAACTGATGTATACATGATAAGACCCAAGACTATGAAGCACACAGATGTAATCCCAATGTAGAAGTGCCTCAAACCAAACCACACACCATAGCAACCTGTAAGTACTCTTGTGGGTGAAGAATTGAATCAAAAAAAGTGCAAACCCACTATTATAAGTTGGAACAATGCTCGTATATAACCCCACATGAGTATCCCTATATGCAAATGAAACTAGATCAACAATGACATCAAGCATATTGACTACACCAAGGTTTGGTTCAAGGGATGAATCCACTAAAGTTGTAAAATGATGATGTAATTCTTTGGCTACCGTATAATTTTCTGAGTGTATACCTTTATTAAGTCCTATTGTCAACCATGAAGCACCATCATATGAAGATATTATATCATTGCCAATGTCATGTATCAAGATTGCTATATCCAGTGGATAAGGAGATATGTTGTTGTCATTAATGAAATAATCTGATTTATCCCCTTGCACCCAATTGGTGTTTTCATCATAAAGGTAAGTTTGCATACATTTGGTTGTCATAACTTGTGGCTTAACACTTTTGGTAGCTCTCAACACAACTGGTTTACCTTCATGAGTAAACTCAAGCTCCATGTTGTTGGAGTCTCGGATGTATCTTCCAAGAGACTTCAACCATGGTACTCCCACAACTATTTTGGTACCCCCAATACCAACAACATAGAAATCATCACTAAATGTAGTCATTTTATTGTATGGTCAACCTTGGTATTCTTTTTGTGCGATCCATCTGCCAACATGACGTTGAATCCAGAGAATTTCTCTACTTGTAGTCCTTCCTTGACCACAAAGTCCCTGTCAATAAAGTTATGTGTAGCACAGCTATCCACCATACACATAACTCCATGTCCTTGGACAATCTCTTTTAGTACGAAAAGATGATCTCTAGAACCACCGGATAGGGACGCAAGAGTACCTCACACCTTGTCATCATGCTCACTATCCTCATCATTGTTTGCATCATAAATCACCTCAATAAGATATGCCTTACCCTTACCAAGACACCTATGTCTTGGTTCCCAAGGTTCTTTGCAATTAAAAAAAATATTTCTTCTTCTTAACTCATTTCTTGATTCTTTTTCTACTTTAGGAGTTGTGACCTTGGGTTGATTAGGGGCCTTCACTTTTGATTCATCGTCTGATTTCTAATTCTTGAAGTTCTTGTTTGGCTAAGAAGAAGGTGTGACCTCAAGATCAAGAGCTAACCCAATGGCATCATCTATTGTATGAGGCCTATGCGCCTCAACCAATCCCATCAGTCTTTAACTTAATCCTTGTACAAAGAGAAATGTCACTTGCCTTTGTAGCATGTCAGAGACCATAACTGAATTTTTTTGAAACTCATTTGTGTAAGTCTCCACATGTCCTACTTGTTTGAGTTGGGCCAATTCCTTATAATAGACTTCTATGTCTTTTAGGTCAAAGTAGGTAACCAACCTTTTAACAAACTCTTCGTAGGAATGTACCTTGGCATGGTCCTGAGAGACAAATCCATGGTGCCACCAATAATATGCTACCCCCTCTAGGTGCATAGTAGCAAATTGTATTGCATTTTCCTCTTCCACGGGTTTAAGTACCAAGAATATGTCCAACTTATGAACCCATGACCTTGTTGATATACCTTTGGTTCCATTAAAGGTTGGTATAGAAATTTTATTCAAAGCATCCTTATATTTCGTAGGCTAAGTGCCCTACCTAACTGACCCTTTAGGCCTCTTGTCTTGTCTTTCCAGACGATTTCTAGCCTTGTCCTTACGTTGGTTCATCAACTGATTTAAGTTCATTAGCCAACTCACGTCAACTGGTAGTTGCATGTATTCGTCTTGTACCACCATAATATCATTTGTGTTGTGTCTCTTCTTCCTCTACCTCTGGAACTGCTTCTTCAATGGGCCTTGGCAAGAAAATAGGTCTAAGAGGTCGATCAGATGTGGCGTCTATTGTCCTAACAACGTTAGAAACTGTTGTAACATGATGTTCATTCCCAACATCACTTCTATCTCCATCCTTCTTTTGTGCATGTGACTGTTGGACCCTTAGGTTTCCAATTTTAGCAAGATGTTGAGATTGCAAAAACATTTGCATCATCTGTTGTTGTTGAGCCATTTGTACCATAATATCTTGAAGGTTCGGTTGACCATTACCCCATCATCTCTCTGCTCCGCCATGTTGCCTTGATCAAACCAAAGATTCTCTTCTTCAAATGCTTCTGACTGTTGATCGGCTCTACTTCTGGTGAAGTATCTATACAATCATGTCCCTCTAGAGTGCATAAAACTGATTCGATTTGGCATACAAGTGATTAGAAGCAACACACAACCATATAATCTGACATGCAACTAAAAAAATTTGACATGTAACTAAAAATCTTGACATGCAACTGAAAATCTTTGACATGCAATTGAAATCCCCACAAGTTGCAAGGTCATTGTGCTTTGATACCACTGAAATGATATTTTCCTGTTCCAAGAAGATTTTTCTTTTGCAATCATTTTTTTGTAAATGTTTGTCACTCAATTGCATGAAATGAAATTGCAAATATTTTCAAATTGAAAGCTTGGTAAACTAAAAATAAATCTCAGCAAATAAAGAGCAAGGATTTATTACAAACTTGACCATTATTGTCACTGATTTTTCTCCAAACTATGGTGTATATCAGACCTTAGGCGCTAGTTGTGATTCCTCCATGTGTCAAATTCCTATTAAATATAAAATCTTTGCCTTCTGGAGTATTTGGGTAAACTAATCTCTGTTGAAATGAACAGATGAAAATTTGTAGACAGGCAGGGCAGCTCAATAATTGATACAAGATTGCAAACTAAATCGCCTTTCTTGTATATTCATCAATAGAGGTTCATGAGAGCCCAAGGGTGCGTCCAAGTTCTAGATTTTCCAGGGGTTTCGTCCTGAAAAAATTTAAGTTGTTTCTTGCAGAGAAGAAAAATTAAAAACTTCAATATGCATAATGATAACCTCTAATTACCATCGGACCTCTTAATAAAAGACTCTTCATCCCAAAAAGCTGAAAACTCCTCAATAAATCCTTGGTTTTAGGCGGCTTGACTTAGGCATTAATATTACCATTAATTATTAAGAATCCCCACCAAGAAGTTGCCACCTAATAAAATTATTTGCGACTTAAAGTGACCCCATTTTAGAACATAACAAATAATTAAATAAATTGCTAATCAACTTTAGCTTTTTGGGCTATCATTATATTATTCATTCATTCGCTTACTATTCAATTAATTTTTTAGCCTTAAGGAATTAAGTGTCCTCACTTATAATTCAAGTTTCTTCCTCCTTATACTTAATTATTAATTTTATATCCTTAGTTTTTCCCTGGCTCCATGTCCAGGACATTACACCCCTCCATTGAAGGCTGCATCTTGAACTTCCAATTAACATAATTGGTACCATCTAACTTATTTGATTCAGTTAGATAAGGATCTATGAAATTGGCTATCACAAAACAAAAAAAAACTTTCACCAATTTCTTATACTTGAGGGCACTGTCACAATCAGCACTCCTCAATCTCATAATAAGACTTATCTTTGCCTCTTTGCCCTCAATTTCCACAAATGAGACCAACACTTTAAATGCAGCAGGAACACACTCCAAATATTTTGAAGCAACACTATATAAACTTCAGATTTGGCTCTGATATCCAAATCAGAAAAACAGAACAGCAGAGCATAGCATAGCATATACAAAATAGAAAATGAAAAGAAGCAAAAGAAAGAAGACAACAACCTTTTTATTCAACAAATTACATGTATATATAGCTGTTGTATGTTCAACCATCTTCCTATAACTCAGCTAACAGATTTGACAACTCGCTAAACTAAAACTTAGTCATGATTGATATGTAACTGAACTCTTGACAGCTAACTGGATCTGAGGGACAGATCTTTAGTTAGTTATTGCTTTAAACTAAAACTCTTGACACATATATGTACAGCTCATTAAACAAGATTCTGTTTGACTTATTCTGCCATAGACTTGAAAGAAGATAGAGAACAATGGCAATTGATTAGAATTTTCTTAATGAGAATTAATGTACCCTCGTCTTCAAAATAAGAGAAGGATCTCTGAGGAGAATATGCAGGAGGAATTAACGACTGAGATAAAAAGAATCAGAATCTGAAAGAACATTTATTAGAAATTTTAGATGCTACAGTTGAAACAAAACTAACAACGTATTCCCACTTTTGTGACTGATTGATGAAATGGAAGAACTTCAAACAATTGTTATTCAATTGAACCAAGGCAGATAAGCTTCACAAAAACAATTACTTTCTTTATCAAGTTATATGATGTCAACTTTTAATATTCTCAAATGCCTCTTAACAACATTTGCTCAGAAATAGTACCATGTAATGTACCAAATTATCTATCATACGAAAGAAAATTCCTTAAATTTCTCTCCAAAACAAGAGAATAATAATTGGAGGAAGAATTATTTAGTTGCAAATCATTTAAAAATATAAAGTAACACTCTGTCAAATAAGTGGGCAGTATAAGTCGTAGCCTTTATTTAGAAAATTTTTAAACTAGACTTTAATAAAACAAACAAAACTTTGCAGAATGCGTTGGACATCCTGCTCTAATTCCCAAGTACAACCAGGAAACACGGTAAGAGAACGCCTGATATGCATCACTAACAAATGCAATCCAGCATAAAAATTTGGGAGCTCTTCCACTTTTGCTAAACTTATAACTGCCAATTATTGACGTTTTGCTTTTACTTTTGTTCTATTTAACTCACATTATAGTAAGAATCAATGATAGAATCTGCAAGATATTCACATTTGGCCAAAGAAAGCCCAGCCAAGGAGATACGCCCATCCTTTGTCATATAGACATGCCACTTCTTTGTCATATTGTCACTCTGTAATGATTAAAAATATATGCCAATGATTAAAGAACAGCCAGAAAAATGTGAAGACAATATCTTGAATGGAAACACTAAGGGACCCAATTTACCTGAGCTTTATTAAGCCCTGTGAATGAAAACATGCCAATCTGTTTGAGGATAAAAGACCAGTCCTTGCCACTCTTATCCTTTGTGGAAAGGTAGTCATAGAGTTGCTGCCTCACACCCTTGATTCTTCCAGCCATGAGTTCCATTTCTGCTTTCCATTCATCAAACATAGCAGAATCACCCACAACATTTGCCACAATCCGAGCTCCATGAACAGGAGGATTTGAGTACATTGGTCTAGCAAGTCTTTTGAGTTGGCTCTTAACCCTGTCAGAAGTATATTGACAGAAAAATTCAGTACCCAACTTAGAGAATGCTAGAACCCTTCGAGGGAACAACCCTTTGAGGGAACACAAAAAATCATTATCAATACTTGTACCTAATTGCATTATCGGATGATGAGCAAACAACATTGATAGCTCCTATTCGTTCTGCATACAGCCCTAAGTTCTTGCTATAGGACTGAGCAACAAAAACTTCCATTCCACGATTTACAAATAGCCGCACAGATGCTGCATCCTCATCAAGGCTTCCACTTGCAAATCCCTGTATATAAAAGGTAAAAATCATATTATATGATATTAAATTATTAATAATTATAAATGAAGTCTTCACTCTCCAACTCAGTGATTAGTTAATTCATTGTAAACAACCATAATTTGAGAGAAAAATCAGGCAGATGTCCAAGTGATGAAAATACATGTCATTGACTTTTTAAACAGTGGCCACATAACTCATTTGTTGGACTAAAGGTGGAGAAGCTTAAAATTATCACGGAAAGCACCAAAAAACACATACATTCAAAGTAATAGCAGTGTGGCATACTAGTTATATAGAGAGAAGAGTAATCAACTAAGTGATATAACCAGGCTTCCATGTCACCCCAAATTCACGAATAAGGATAGGCGAAATTTTTTTATCTACATATCACCACAAACCTGGTATGCAACATCAAAGAAAGCAGTTTGTTTTTTCTCCTCAATGACATCAGCAATTTTCTCCCACTGCTCAAGAGTTGGATCAATTCCAGTTGGATTGTGTGCACAACCATGGAGCAAAATAAATGAGCCATTTGGTGCAGCCTACAAAATGTAGGGCTATTAGTCTCCATTTCAATGAATAAAACATCACATTTGTGAAAGTGGAGGTTAAGAACTCTGATGTTACCTTGATGTCAGCAATCATCCCCTCAAAATCTAGTCCCACTGTTTTGGGATCATAGTATCGGTACTCCGACCAAGGAACGCCAGCATCATTGAAAATGTTCTTGTGATTTCCTGTTACAACCAGAACATAATTTGACAACAAAAAAGACTTAAAGAGTTAAGTTTTTAAACTTGCAAGATATACTTCACTTTTAAACATGCACAAACAGGATTAAGGATTTCATTAATACTTAATAGTTAATAGCATTGAAACTCACCCCAAGTTGGAGATGAGATAAAGACTTTCTCCCCAGGAAAATATCTTTGAATAAATGCAGCAGCAAGCCGAAGAGAGCCAGTTCCTGAAAGGCATTGCACAGTTGCAACCTGAGAAACATTGAACACTATGCCATCAATTTTTTCCTATTCTAATTCATGTATGCAGAAATCAATGAGAGAAACACTTTTAACACACACTATCAATTCCTTCTCTTGAGTATACAAAGAGATAATAAAGCTTGGTTAGAAAATCGTAAAAATCTTACCCTTCCTTGCTTAATTGCAACGTTGTCAGCCCCCAGAAGCAACTCTGCAGTAACCTTATTGAATGCAGCCAAGCCCTCAATTGGAAGATACTGCAGACAGAACGCGAATTTAGTAATTGCTGAAAATTGCAAATAATCTGAAAAAATAAAAGAAAAATGAAAAACACGCATACCTCTTTATTATCTCCTTTTTGAAGCATCAAATTCTCTGCCTGCAAAGTTAAAATAGATTGAATGAAATTCCACATAATAAGGGTGCCACATAATCAGCTTGTAAGACTTCAAAGCTAAAATAGTGAACCTTACATGTAGTAACGTCTACTCAAATCACTTAAACCGTGTACAAAATAAAGGAGTAATGTCCAGAAGGTAACCTTTTTCACCACGTTCAATACATAGGGCTGCAAGTCCTCTGTTCTGTAAGCACCAACACCAAGGTTCAGCTTTAAATCATTATTATCTGCCCTAAAGGCTTCTGATACACCTAGAATTGGATCAGGTGGAGCCATTGTGACTCCTTCAAAGCGAGAAACATCAGTTGCAACAGCCATGTTGATAACTCTAGGTAAGGCCTGTGGAAAAGATTCAAGTTAAAACACAATTCTGACCAAACCAAAGGCAAGGAAAAAACAACCGCAAATTAAGTGCCTAAAACATCTCTCACCAAATCAAAAAACTTTACAAAGGAAAACAATATCAGTATAACAAAGCAAACAAACAAGAAAAAGTGATATACATGTGGATGTGTCTACAACAACCGTCACAAGATACTGAGCTGAGGTGGGCTGCCTCCAAGGGTATTATAATTCAAAGATAGAATCCCTAGTCTTATTCACATGGAATAGGGAGTCATCCACAAGAGTGTAATTGCCAACACTATAGAAATTGCCTCGATATATTCATTTAGTCTGATGAAAATAGTAGTGAACACTCCATCTCCACCTCTTACAGAAAAATTAGAAATTCATCGATAGCATTAAGTCATTCAAGAACAACTGGTTACAAAAGCAAACCACACTACCATCTTGCTTCCTCTTAATGAAGTTGTGAATAATTGAGTTTGAGATCACAGGAGGAAACTGAAGAATATTCTTTCGGAGGCATGTCTTCTTGGTAAACATTTTGAGGAAGTTATCTACTTTCACTGCTTCAAGGAGTACAAAAAGTGGTATACCTTTACACCTTCAGATATTAACGGTATTGATCAGCCACCCTTTTCAACCAGAATAAGTGATAAATCTGAAGACTCAGAACATCTTCCTGATTCCCCGCCCAAATATGAAAACATGTATTGCCGAATTTGTATTCCCTCCTAAAGAGAACGTTTCATTTTATTGTACTAGCAGAGGGGAATATTTTAAAAGATTAAATATAGGGAGGATATCCTCTGCGTGCAGACTCATGCCACAACATTGTAAATACCAGACAACTTCAGACTTTAATCACTTCCTAACTGAACCAAGTATTCCATAAATTGCACTTTTATGGCAACCAAATAATTAAAAATGTGAAAATACATCACATCATGAAATCACTGTACCAAAAAAGGCATTTAAATTTTTTTGACAATATCTGTAACATATACAAGCTGATTAAGGCATTTTACAATTATATGGGAAATATATTTCAAGAGGGGCAAATCAAATGCCAAGGAACAAAGGTTGATGTAATGTATAAAGCTAAAGGTATTTTTAAAATCACTATAAGACATGCACCAATTTGGTATAAAAGACTCCCCGGCAGAAGTCTAGGGCATCGCACAGAGCTAGGCTTGTCATATATTGAACAATGTAGAATCTATGACAACAGATGATAACATGTATGGTAGGGGTAAATACTGAAGTAGGAAGGTCCTGTGAAGTTGGAAATCGCCTACTTTGTATTATATACCTTATTATTTTGCTCTCATTCTTGTAAGCATTCCCTTAAGTGTATTCTAAGGCCGTTTGCCTTGATTTTCAGCCTTGTTCCAATTCAAAAAGTTTCAAGGTAAATTGCACTCGGATGCTAGAGTCTAATTCAATTCTAATTGATTTCAATTTTTGGGTACTTAAAATTGTAGCCTAGTGTTGCCCTAATATGCCGTCAAACAATCATTTGAATTCAACCAGAATAAAAGAGCAATATTCATCATTTTTTAAATTAACAGGAAATAAAAGTGATAGCAAGCAAACTCTCCATACTAAGTTTTCTTCTGCAACAGCAAGTTAAGTGTTGTTGGGGCCTAAATCTGAAGCATATTGTAGAAGTATCCATCCTTGCTAGGATTCTTCCATCCCTTTCTATTTATCCCCTATTGTCCTTCCCATTTTTCTTACACTATTTGACATTGTCCCATCCCAATTTCCCTCTGATTCATCCCCAAATTTCTCTCCTCCCATACTCATTGTCATCCCTAGTCTCACATTTGCCCCTCAAATCAATTCTTAATCAGTCCCAACTCTCTATTTCCTTCTTGTCCCCCATCCACACACACATACCACTTCCCATACTGTAGCCCCCTGAGGTTTCCATTTTATCCCAGCATATGCTCATATCACATCACCATCGCACTCTAGATCTGCAGATGCGTCCTCCTTTTATCTATGGATGAGTTGGGGTTTATAGAAACTAAATAGGTGACTGACTGTGGCAATCTCCCACACATAGCAACACCCTTCCTTTCTTCTTGTCCCTAGTTTGAAGTTTGCAAATCAGAAGATCTATGATATATATGGACAATCTGAGAGGATGCTTGGAACCAGCAAATCAAAGGAAATATTCACCAGAAATTTTGGAGGTCAATGACACAAAAGGCATAGTCACCCTAATACACTATTTGTCTCCTTCATTCACTCATTGTAAAATCACCCGACAGTAGCACCCTGTTAAGAGAATAGAACCCTGCAACTATTGTCAAAAGGTCTTATGCACCCAATTCTGGCACCTGTGTTTGCTCTAGCAAAATCCTCTGGTGCGTGACCCTGCCACCAATTATTTTGTGGTCCCCAGAAGCCAAATCCAATTCTGGAGTCTGCATTGACACCAAGCTTAAGCACTAGTATCTGCACTTTCCCCAGTGCAGGTCTGTCTACACAATCGCTCAGGTCTAGGTAGCTTGTACCCTGCTAATCATAGAAAGTTGAGATTTTGTTGATTTGCTCCTCAAATTGTTCTCTTTCAGCCCCCCAGAAATATTCAGTCTTGAAAATTTCCAAAGTCGCATTCTTCTTCCTCTTTCTCTTTCTATTTCTAGTTTATTTTCTCAAATAAGTATCAAATTGATGTAATTGATAATCTGAAAAGAAATGTACTAGTTTCTACTATAGATTGGTTTGTATTGTAGATTAGTCTAGATTGAAATGATACATTGAAAGAAAAGAACATGAGCTAACGTTAGTACATATAAAACTTCAACATCTAAACCTAGGGTTCTCATTTTCAGATCTTTCGGGTTGAAGGGCATATGATGCAATGGTAATTGGGAGCACTTCTAAGAGTATCCACTTCCTTAAAATAAACTGGTCCGTGACCCCAGCAGACATTTAGGTAAGTGAGTACAATCAAGTTGTGATCTAAGCTTACAAAATACATTAGAAGTGCGATCCAAGTTTAAATTGCAACGGGTCACAAGCCTAACAAGGCTGGATGCACGTCTAACCAAATCAATGTGAGTGTTTACCAATTAAGCATCATTGAAGGAGGAAATTTGTAAATCTTACCTTCAATTTTAAACGGGAAAATTCCTTTTTCTTGCCAAATGCAGGGCAGATCTTGGCACCCTCGATCTTCTTTTGAGAAACATTCAACTGCAATGAAGCAAACCAAAAAGAGAAAGTCAAACAAAAACTAAATCAGGAAACTATTAAATAACCTGCGTTGCATATCGTAGCATATAATTGAATCGCCTCATATATGTAATACGCAAGAGTACCTGAGAGTTGTTCCCGACTGCCCAAGGCATAGCCTTAGCTGAAGCGGCAGTAATTGCAGCCATTTCAAAACTTGAAAATGGACGGAAAAGCTATTCTACCTAAACTCACAAGTGAAAAAATTCGTTAAACCTTAAACCCAAAATTGGGCCACTACAACTTTTTACGGCTCAATTTTGTTGCCTATTCAATAAAACGTCGAAGTAGAAATTTCAAAACAAAATCGCTCTTGTTTTATTTATTTATTTTTTATTATTTGGTTGCAAT
The DNA here is from genome assembly GCA_018584345.1 of Thuja plicata. Lineage (NCBI taxonomy): Eukaryota > Viridiplantae > Streptophyta > Pinopsida > Cupressales > Cupressaceae > Thuja > Thuja plicata. Next base: position 1,328,668 of record MU225113.1, on the reverse strand, counting down.
TAAGCTAAAACTCACAGATCTAAAGCAAGATAAAAAACTAAATATAGTAAGGTATACTTTTACACTTCTGGACATGGAATCAACTCGGACTAATCGAAAAACAAATTTCAAACCATAACACATCAGCAGCTATGAACAAACTGAAACCCATTTCGTACCGCTATCTACGAACTCCAATATTCAGCAGATCACCATGTTTATATTTATTGACCATAAATTGTCGTAAAAAGATACAAAAATCTAGCTGCCTATTTTAACGCGATTTATCTAGAAAGCATTCCAACCAAAACCCAAATAGCACAACCATGAAAATTAGAATCCTAAACTTCTAAATTTATTAGAATATATTGCCTGATCAAGGAAGAAAAAGCACGAATCTATCGGTTTTTCCCGTCTAGAAATTATCGAACTACACCTAAAATGATTCAAAACAACACTGACTGAGATTTAAACCTCGGATCAAAAAGAATTAGGGAACGAAAAAAATCTAGTGAAGAGGAAGAGTTTCGATCCCTGGACGAGTAAATTACCTGAACGAAATACAAACTGAAAATGAGGATGCGACAGGGTAGGCGTGGTGGGTGTTTTACCTTGAAATAGTTGTGATATAGGTGCGGATGAACGGCTGAGAATCTATCTTGTGAATGAACGGTCATGAGTGTTTGGGGATCTATTGTGGAAAAGTGCTTTGGACAGACGTGGCGTGTCGAAGAACCCAAAGCCTTGGTTAGATTGCATTACAACATACATCGATAGTTCATATGTGCCCATTATACTTGCTACACCTTATGCTTGGACTATATCGTCCCTTGGCTATTCTAAATTGGGAACACCCATCTCATTTCGGTGTTCTATGTTTTAGGTACATCACACTTATCTCTTCTTGGCCCACTAAGTCTTCAAAAATCACCAAACTTTTGTTTTTGTGTGGCTTTGGTTTTTTTTTAAATGTAAATTTTAAAAAAATTCAAAAGAAGAAAATTTAGGGGAGAGGACTTATGAGGGCATTCTAATGGTTGTGATATAGTAGGTAGTTGATTTAATATCCACACTTGTTTATTTAATAGATGCCTAAAATTTTTGACAACTTTGAACCAATAATTGTGATTTTAAAGTTGTTATTGTTGATATGACTACTCATAATTGAATGAAATGTATCCCTTATTCTAACAAGCAACTAATCATGTGATACCACATTAGTTGCACAAGTATGGGTGTCCCTTTTGCAGGACCATTGGTCTCACTTTTTTGGGGGCTATTTTGGACACCTTGGCAAAAAGCATGTTGATGTGGCTCTGAAACCTTGTTATAAGCAAGGAACTTACCAAGTAAGTAGTTGTACAAAAATTAAGAGTGATTTGAAATTTCCACGTAGGATTTTGAGAAGCGCAAAGTTAGGGTGTTCAACTATTGGATCCTCATCCTCTCCCCTAGTTCTTTGACTAGATGAGCCTCATTTATAACTTTTTTCATGCAATGTGTAGTGAGCCCCTCATCACATGTTGTAGGTAAACCAAGATCGAACGCACAACCTAGTCTGCCTAAAGCGACAACCAAGACTAAGTGAGCTAACCCAAGGGAGCCTTTTTCATGTACAAATTACCTAAGTGAGGATAATTCTAACTTTTTACTCTTTAGCGTTTTAAATGGTATGTTGATTTGTGTGGAAATTTAAGTATGATTTTATATCTGGGTTAAGAGTTAAATACAATGGTGCCAATGTTAAAGATTTTAGGTCAGGTACACATAGAAGGGGATGCATAGTTAAGGAGGTTGACACCTTAATTGCAAAAGTCACGAGCACCCTCCTTTAGGTCTTATGAAATAGTCTTGAATGAGCTTTGATGTCTTGTCTTTCCTTACTTTTTCTAGTCTTGTTTAAGACTAGGTCTATTGTAATTGTGCTAAAGTTGTGCATACATTAAGATATTTGATAGCTATCTCATATGTGTTTTGTTAACATGGTTGTAAAGTGGTTGAGGCTCTTTCAAAAAAACCTTATTCACCTTCTATAAAAAATCTTAAAATTATTGTTTGGAGTTTTGAGTAGTTACAACAAATATGGTATGACTCATTATGTATATAGTGAGCCTTAAGTGGTCATTTTATACTGGTGAGAATCCCTATGTGGTGTAGTCCTAATAATCATGTGCTTGTGCTATTTGTGTACATGTTTGTATGAGATCTATATTATGATGGTACAATCGATTATAAGATTTGGGTCTCCTTGATACATTTGTGTAGGTGATTTCAAAGCTTAGACTTTTATGGATATAGGTACATAAGTTTTGAAGAGATGGTTGATGCATGTGTAAGGCTTAGAGCCTCAGTTTAGTTGGAGTTGGTTATTGTAAGATTTGGCTACGAAGATAGCCCCCCAAGATCTAGAGATAATGGAAAGCACAATAACAGGAGAGAAATAATATGATAAGAACAAACTATATTCTCACCATAATGCAATAGAATAATTGGAATGAATATTACATAAGAGACCCCTTGGTTATATAGCCAAGGTGAGTACAAAGGAGTGAATGAGACAATGACAAGTGTCATTGTCTCATTACATGATAATCAAGAGACAACTGATTGTTAGTAATAACTGAGAGGGGGGGTGAATCAGTGACCTCAAAAATTAATCCTTAAATCAACCCTTAAAACTTATAACCACAGATTATGTCTCAAGTTATCTTCTGTCCTACAAGATGTATGCCTTGAGATACTTATATCAATTTTCTACTTGTTGGAATGCTTTGTAAATCTCTCTTCTTGTATGATTACCAATAAGCAGTTAACTATTTACCGAAACACAGTAAATATGCAGAGTATACCGATCAATCCAGAATTGCATATGTGAAATGTAAAACAGTAAAGTAATAAAACATAAACACATAACA
>MU225113.1:1211459-1291333 GCA_018584345.1 Thuja plicata | reverse complement strand
CAAGATCACCACAAATAGTGTTCATAGGGCCTAATTACTATGTGAAAAATATATGCAAGAAAGCAAATCTAGGTCCATTTTTAGAGCACCAATTGGAAATGTGATCTATGAAAGCAAGAAACACTCATGCTAAACACATGAGATGTTCATTTTAATTCCCAAAATCCAAATGTTATAGAAATCAGCAAAATACCTCAAATCCAATGCAACACAAATCATTTTGTTGTTTATCCAAGCAAGTCCAAGCAATCCCCACGAACTCTCCAACAAGCAAGACAAGCAAACAAGATATGCAATGTATATTCAACTTATGCAAACCCTAGGGTTAGATCTGAAAATCAATTGTTAAGAGCAATAATAACCAGCAAATAATCCAAATGAAAACTCACATCATGCATTGAACCATGTGAAAAATAAGTGCAAGCTAATCATTAAATACCCTTTTTTTAATTTTGATTTTTGACCTAGTCAACAAGATCTGATTTGTTTGCTATGAATTAGGATCCCAAACCCTAAATACAGAAAAGATACCCTTGTTAAAAAAAAAAGAGCTTTCCAAAAATGTCAGAATTTTAAAAAGATCTTTTCATTTGTGCCCTAGGGAGCCATTTTCCCAAAATAGACTAGTTTTCATAAATCGACCAAATGAGCTATAATATTGCATCAAAATTTACAAATCAAAGAATGGAAGCCTTGTATAATTTAAAGACCTTTCTAAAAATGTAAAAATTTCCAAATAATTAGCTGATTTGTGCTGAAAATTAAGGTTTTATGAAAAATAAAGAATAAATTATAAAATATTCAAAATACCTCAAAAAATTCTAAATTTTTTACTGGGGCTTCTCTGATATGTCACCAACCTAAAAAAAAATTTAAGACCGAAACTCCAAGACATTTGGGAGATATGATCAAATCTTTGAAAATCTAGGGTTTTCATCTCCAAGCAAATCTGCACAAGGGTTAGGCTTGAAAAACTTCAATAAAATAACCATGTAAAGATTAGAAAAATATGAGATCTGAATAAAATGGAGGAACCAAAAATGTGTGCTAAAATGTTGACACACTTCTATGAATCATTCCATCCAAGGTTGCTCAAGAATGAGGCCTCAAATATCGATCCATAGCTCTCTATTCATGGAGTGCAAAGGTGTAAAATGGAGGCCCTTAGATTGACCTAGTTAGTACCCATGCAAGTACACCATGAAATGAGAGATTCAAATGAGATCTATTCTATATGATAACAATGCATAAAAGGAAATTAATCTAAATGATAACAATGCATGGCTCAATCTATGAAATGAAATACAAATGCAAGATTAATCTATGAAAATAAACATGAATCTAATCTACATGAGGAGCCATGGATGCAAGAAGAATGAGACAAGAAGATAGAAGTTGTAATATCCAAGCTCAAAGTGCTCAAATGCTCCTCCAAAATTGCTCTCCAAACCTGTAACATAACAATACTATGAAAAAGATGATTGATTGATTGATTGATGATTATTGATGATTGATTGATGATTATCAAATGAGAAGGAGAGATTTCCTTATATAGGAAAGTGAATGGTTGAGATTAAGAGGCAAAAATAATTGATCAATGGTTGAGATTAAGAGGCAAAAACCCACCACTTAGGAAGATGTGATGAAAAAGGGATTTTAATTTAATTTAATTTAATTTATTTCCTTTTTCATCAAATAAAGTGCTTTAAGTGGGGATTTTTATTTATTTAATTAAAAGAGGGGTTTTTTTTATAATTAAATAAATTAGAAGAGTTTTATTTAATTAAATGGGGGAAATTGAATTTAATTAAATAAGAGGAATTTAATTTAAAAGGGAGATTAAATCTTTTAATTAAATAAGATGAATTTTATTTAATCAAAAAGAAAATTAAATCTTTTAATTAAATAAGAGGAATTTTATTCAATTAAAAGGGAGATTAAATCTTTTAATTAAATAAAAATGATCAAACCTTAGGAAATATTGAAATAATTGAATAATTGAATTAATTACAATTTGATCAAGGAAATTGATTTGAATTAAAAATATAGCAAAGCATTGATTCAGGAAATTGATAAAATGATAAAATGATAAATGGGGCCCAAAGTCTAGGCGACCATTTTAGGGTGCATACAATTAGCACTTAATAACCTACTCATAATAGAATGTAAAGATTCAGAGAGAGGAGTAAACGTACGATTTATATGGAAAGAAGTGGATACAAAAGTGGCATTGTTGGATGCAACAACAACTTGATCAACGACTGCATTCACCTATTTATTGATCTTGACATAGTTGTTAGGTTTCTGAAACTTATTACGATTAGGAGCAGCGTCACTCTTATCAATTGGAACATGAGCCATTGGAGTGTTGCTCTCAAATTGATTCACTTGTAATTGATAATGATGAAGTGTTGCACAAATTTGTTGAAAAGAGGTAAATTTAGTAAGTGTTACCCGAATTTCTCCCCATTACAAAAATTCTGGCTATAGGTGGAGTAAAATGAGGCTCCCACGAGGGTTGAGCCCAGCCTATGAGAAAGACCTTAAATTTATTGGTCTTGGTTGTGTCCTCTGCAGTCTTTTTCAGTCTCTATTTTACTCCTACCCATGCAAAATAACTAAGTATTGAAGAACCTATGTATTTGATAAGCCCTAATTATCTGAGACTTGTTCTATTTCTTCATTTCCTTTTTGGGTGACTTAAGTTCTTCAATTTCCATGTGTGCATTTAAGCTTTGCATTAGGTTTCTATGTCACGCAATAAAAATAGAATATTCCAAATCATCCGGCCACCCGTAGACTCCCTCTAGTCTCTAAATCTTGTAAAGGAGAAGCATATTCCATTTTGATTGGGAGAATTAGCAATGATTTTTGGATCAAAGGTTGATTGGAGGGAAGTCGGGTAATCTCCAGATATAACCTAGAGTTAAAAAAAGGTTTGGAGATCATGTGACTCAGTGTATTTCCCAAATTCATATGTGACTTGAGTTTAAAGATGAGTTAAGTTACAGACTCTCTCTAAGTCGCATGATCTTATTATAAACCTAGTGTTAGGAGAATGATTTAGAGACTCGAAGAAATAAAGGTTCGGTGAATCACGATTAAAGAGGAAAGCCAAAGTGGAATGAAGGTTTGAAAGCAACGCAAAAGACATACGTGGTCACCAAGTCTCAGGAAGGAACTAATGTTAAAGAAAAGGTTAGGAGACTTAACAACAAAGGGAAAAGGTAGCCAAAGGTAAAGGTACGTGTTGAAGTCATAGTCAGACAAGAAAGGAAGATCGACGGTCACATTTTAAAGTAAAAACAATTTGAATCTCGGTCGTGGATGATATATCTCGCGCCAGCTATGACCATTATCTTTCAAACATTTAAAAAATTCAAATATTTGATTCGAGTAGTTATGACAAAAATGACTTGCAGAGAAGTAGATAGATCAACCAACTTCTCAAAGATAGAGTTATGGTGATGAGAAGGATTTTCAGAGATATATTTGATTGATCAAAGATATTTCATGATGCATTTATGAGCATAATTGATAGTGTTAGGGTTTTCTAATTATTCTATTGCAATCAATTGTAACCCTAATCTGATCAGATTATTTTCCTTGAGCCTACGTGCTAGGAGGAACATGTATATATAGTTAGTTTTAGAGCTTGTAGAGCTCAAAGTTTTCCTTACTTAGAAGTTATCTGTGGCATTTTTTCTGCCCTTTGACTTTTACAGTCTGTAATCTTTCATTGATATTTAGATATTGCAAAGGCTTTTTGTGACATTTTCTCTATCCCTGGGCTTTCTTGTCTGGATTTCTCTTACTGAATTAGAATATATTGAATGATTTTCAGAGGAATATTGGAGTTCCTGAGCCCTCTTTCTTTCTACAATTTTGTGTACTAATGTGGGTGATTTGATTTAGACGAGTTTGTGGATATTCTTCAGTCCCCTATCATTTTGTCTCATTCCTGTGCCCAATTGCAGAAGTGGATGTTTGTTTGCAGGTCATAGTCCATGTCTACTTATAGTGAATATGCTATTATTTGTGAAATTACTTCTTTCCCTGAATAGCCTCTGTTTATCTCAGACCTCTCTATGAAACACTTATGCAAGCATATCTAGAAATTTGTGTTCTATTAGATCCAAGGTTTCATGCTGAGGTCAGTTCATGTATTATGATTCAAGTTACCTTCAGTGTATCACCGTATCACCTAGTAGGATAATTTGCTTTCAGTTATTTCCCTTTTCTGCATTCCTTCTATCCCTTTCCCCTCAAGAATTTACTTTCATGTTAAGAAGCAAATTTGGGTGACATATCAAGAGGAACCAGCCTAGAACCCGGAGGTCTCATCTCAGTTAGCAAAGGTCCCATAACCTAGAGATGATTCCCATGTTACACTAGATAACCAAGACTATGAGAACTTGGGTAAAGGTGCAAACTAGGTGTTTAACAGTTTTGGCATGCCTGGTGGGACAGGAGATAAAAGCAATAATTTCATCTCTCTAAGAGAATTCTTGTTTTTAGGATCAAATACAAAATAGGAAGTGGCCATTCTCAGTATACCACACCTTGTTTACCAGATAACAGTTTTGGTACAGTCGGTGGGAACACAACAATAAAAGTTCACTTACAAAGATTATGCTATCTCTGATATACTAGTTGCATAATAAAGACCTAAAGAGGTTTTCCTGTCAAGTATATCTGGCGAATCCATTGGTGAAGAATAGAGGATCTAGTTTGGTCCAAATTTTATGAGAAAGATTGAAACAAGATGCTCAAATCTTTCTGAGTTCTCACAGCTGCCTCTAAAAGGAGGTTACCGTAGGCCATCTCAAAGAACACCCCCTACAAGGAGGGTACAGTATACACCACCTAATACTTTAGAAAGGAGACCTTGGAATTTTTATTCCAAAAGAAGAGGAAGGTCCTTAACTAGAGAGCTATAAGAAGATTCAGCTCCGCCACTCGACACAACTCACACAGTTGTTGTTTAGAAAATCATAGCTCTTGCAATGGCTAGGCAGTTTTCTTTTGCCCCCTTTAATCAAGGAAGCCCCTTGAACTTTTCTCAACATCATGATGTGCCCTTGGTAGCACTCAAAAGTCTACCTGATTTCACAGGTGAAGGACAAATGATAGCTTTTGAGCACATAAGAGACATAACTACTATCTGTAGTATACATAACATCATAGAAGAAGATGTGGCTACCAAGCTATTAGCAACCTCTTTCAAAGGTAAGGCCTTAGAATGGTTTAGAACTCTTGCTGTTGGTTCCATTGATTCATGGGATAGATTAGGAGATGCCTTAAGTAAATAATTTAAGGATAAATCAGACAACTTATCTTTGGTTGAGCAATTAACAACCATCAAAAGGGCTCCTCAGGAATAGATGACAGATTTCAATAGTAGATTCCTAAAGACATGGAATAGAATTCCTACCTCAGTAAGACCTTCAGCCAACCATGCCTTCCTATATTTCTTAAGAAGTCTAAATAGAAATATTTCAGTCACGATTCAATCTATGGGAGGAACTTCGTTACCTCAAGCCTTTGACATTGTCATCAAGGCATAAAACTGTTTAATACAAGCTGACACGATAGCCCCAAGGCCACCCATGCCCATATTCCCTGATATAAAACCAAGCATGCCTTTACAAATAGCTTCGTTTACTCCAATCCCCACTATCATAACACCTCAAGAAAATACCAGTTATGGGGAAACAAAGGAGGATCCTTCTCAAGAGCTATTAGAATTCAGAAGTAGTCAGCAAGAGATGAAGAAATTAATGAAAACTATGAGTAATGAGCTGACTAGTATAAAGAAACAAGGACAGGGGAGTAGGCCCCCTTTCCATTAGCAAAATCAAAGTCCCAATCCATAGTATCAGAATCAGGGACAATCTTATCAGCAGAATAGACCCCAATATCAAGGAGGTTATTAGGGGAAAAGGCAAAACTACAATCAGAGACCATCTCAGACTTATAATCCTATCCCTCTTAATTCTACAAATCCAGGCAGGGATGTAGTCCCAGGTCAAAATAATCTTTCTGTAGAAATGGAGTGGTGTTACCCTTGCAATCAGGCCCATAATCAGACAACACACTTAAATGGGAGGGTACACCAAGCACTAATGGTTCAAAATGCCTCACCTATTCAATCAGAGGCTTCTTCCAGCGAACCACCTCCTCAACAAGAGGCACAACATGATGATACTACTCTTTTCAATTGGGAGCAACAAGATTTCAATGGAGTAAATGGTGAATCCACCATTGCTACTAACACCATGTCTAAAAGAAGAGCTCAAGAAATGGAACAAATAAGAGATAGGGCTAGGACTTTTACATTTGCAGAATCTTCACAACCTTTTACTCCTATCATCCTGAAGAAGGCCCCCATCTTTCTGATCAAAGAAAACTGACCTTCCAGGTTGAGCCTATTATAGTAAAGACACACCAAAGAGTACACATAGCAGTACCCTTCAACATTGTGGACAATATGAAGAAAGAAAATGTCACTATGTCTATGTGGGACTCTTTGGCTATTCTGGTACAACCTGAGATATTAAAAAAAGCAATGAATGAAGAGGTAATTCCTCAGCAGCCCATAACAAAGGAAGTTGCTAAGCCAGTGTTGATTAACACTGATCAAAAGGAGGAGACTTCAAGCCACAACTCCAATGCTAATATCATGCAAGGTAGGAACTCAAAACCACCTCCCTTTTATGTATATTTAATTATTGGATAATCTTTAATACATAATTGCATGGTAGATAGTGGGGCCACTAGCACTGTCATGCCTAAGAAAGTGGCTGACCAATTGGGTTTGAAATATGAGCCTTTCCAAAAGAAGGTCACCCAGCTTGATGGTTCCTCAGTGAACACAATAGGTGTAGCTAAGGATACCAACCTAGTACTCCATGCATGCCCCAATTTCTCTATCCTACTTGACATATACATCATAGACCTTCCTGCCTTATTTTCCATATGCTTATCGAGGGAGTTTATAACCAAGATAGGAGGCTATCTTTCCTCTTATTGGTCACACATGCTTTTCCATACAAGCTATGGAACCAAGATCACTATCAATTCTGAATCATTGGCAACACACCATATATAACCTTATGTGTCCAATGTACTTAATACAAGTTGTCTTGCACTTGATGGTGATGACTTCCCAATCACCAGAGAAACAACCACCAAACTAGAAGGTATCCCAGATATCTATCTAGATGAATTAGAATCTTAGAGAGCCTCTAAGGCCCAAGCCAATGTTATTTGGGATGCTGGTTTGGGGACTTATTTGATTCAAGAAGTGGGTTGCATAGAGCCAAATCTTTCCAAGGCAAACACCGAGTTAGAAGATCAGTGCAACCAAGTTTGGGAGCTATACTTTGATGGTGCTAGAAGCAGACATGGAGCTGGTGGTGGTGCAATGCTAATTTCTCCAAAAGGGGAGAAGTATTATGCAACATTTAGGTTCAGTTTCTCTTGCACTAGCAACACTGTTGAATTTGAGATCCTAGTGAATGGATTGGAATGGGCAAGAAAGAGAGGGGTCAGAGTCCTAAAAGTATATGGTGATAGCGAGCTGGTTGTCAACCAAGTAAGAGGAATAAGTGCAACCAAAAGTGATATAATGAGGGCAAATAAGCATTGAATTTGGGATGCAATTGTAGATCTCCATGCTTTTAATATTGTTGCAATTCCTAGGAAATTAAATCATAATGCAGATAGATTAGCTGTTGTTGGATCTTAGTATGACATTCCTAATAGTGTTTCAAAAGAAAAGGATCAACAACATATCAGAGTGATTTTCAAACCTTCTATTCCTGATAATGATGTCAATTGGTAAGTGTTTTACAATGACGAGAAAATTATGTAGTTCTTATTTGAAGAGGATGTTTTCTCAGAACATAACTAAGATAGACTATTGCAGAGCTATGGTGATCAAGTGACATAATTAAGATCTAATAAGATGCCTAAGGGGCTTGTCACCCTGGAATCTATCTTCAATAGAGATGACCAAACACAGAAGAGTAAAGTTGGCCTGGTAGTCCAACAAGAACATTGTACTGAAATAGAGTTAGAGCCAGGTAAAAGTTTACAATTTGGGAAGGTGAATACTAATTCAGAAAGGCAGGCTTACACCCGATTATTTCAAGAATTCAGTGATGTGTTTGCATGGAAATATGAGGACCTCAGGGGGTTTAATCCTTCCCTTAATCAACATACCATTGAATTGGAGCCTAATGCCAAACCAGTCAGACAGAAACAAAGGCTTGTAAACCCCAAGTTAGAACCACTTATGTATAAAGAAGTACTCAAATTAATAGAGAGTGGTATCATCTACCCCATTAAGCACACTATTTGGGTTTCCAACCTTGTTCTTATTAGGAATAAAAATTGGGAATTGAGGCTATGTGTTGACTTCAGAGACCTTAATAGAGCATCCCTAAAAGACTGCCATCCATTACCCTCTATGGAGCAAATTCTACAATGTGTCTCTGGATTTGAGAGATTTTAATTATTGGATGGCTACTTAGGATACAACCAGATCCTGGTTCATGGAGAAGATCAATATAAGACCGCGTTTACAACCAAGTGGGGGACCATGGCTTATCAAAAGATGCCCTTCAGTTTGTCTAATGGAGGTGATACTTTTCAAAAGGCAATGGATATGGCCTTTAAAATCCTCATGTACAAATTTGTACTGGTCTATTTGGATGACATAACTGTTTATTCTAAATATGCGGCAGACCATATCAAACATCTGAGGAAGATATTTGAAAGGTGTAGATAATTTGGGATATCTCTTAATCCCAAGAAGTGTGTATTTGTAGTACATGAAGGAAAACTATTAGGATATGTAGTATCCAAGAAAGGGATTGCAGTGGACCCTAAGAGGATTGCAGCTATTCTAGATCTACCCCTACCACATCACAAGAAAATCCTTCAATCTTTCATATGTAGGATTAACTTTGTCAGGCGTTTCTTGCCTAATATTGCAGATCTACTAAAGCCTTTGACAATGATGTTGAAAAAGAATACATCTTTCTATTGGAGAAAAGAGGGGAAAACTAGTTTCCAATCCATCAAAGAGTCTCTGACAGAAGCTCCTATCCTATTAAACCCAAATTTTAGTAAAGATTTTATCCTTTATGCTTATGGGGGGCCAAATGCTATTTCTGCAATATTGACCCAAGAAAATTCTGAAGGATTGGAGCAACCTATTGCTTTCTTTAGCAAAGGTTTGGAAGAATATAAACAAAGACATTCTTTTGTGGAAAAACACGTACTTGCTGTGGTGAAGATCCTTAAAAAGTTTAGATATTTGTTAACCTACAACAAGGTATAATTAAAAGTTACCCACCCTAGTGTCAAAGAATTTTGCTTTCTAGGGACCTGAATGAAAAAAGGGTTGGTTGGATTACCAAGGTCATGGAATATGACATTGATATCTGAATCACCAAGCTAGTTAGAGGAAGAGGTCTTTGTGAGCATTTGACAGAGGATGAGAGCTCAAAGAAATCAGAGAAAATGGATGCATCTCTAGTTATGCATTCAACAGAAGATCATGCCAAGGCAATAGGTTGGTTGCCTAACATGATTCATTATTTAAAAATAGGGGAATGCCCTGTAGATCTAGACCCAACAAAAAGAAGATACTATAGATTACAATCTATTCCTTTTGTGCTAATAGATGAAATTATTTTTAGAAAAGATCACAATGGTGTCCTTTTGAGGTGCATAGGTTCAGAAAAGATAGCAAGTGTCCTATTTGAATTTCATGATGGACCTTCTGGAGGTCACTTCTCTCCTAGGACTACTACTTTTAAGATCATGAGGGCTGGATACTATTGGCCATCTATCTTCAAGGATAGCCATGATTATGTAAGAAAATGCATCAAATGTGCCATGTTCGCAGGAAAAGAAAAACTTGCAGCCTTGCCCCTTCAGCCCATCAGAATAGAGAAACCTTTCATGAGATGGGGTATAGATTTCATTGGTACGATCAATCCTCCATCTAGTGCAGGCCATAAATGGATAATTACTACAACAGATTATTTCACCAGATGGACAGAGGCAGTTGCATTAAAGGAAGCAAATGAGAATGTTGTCCTAAGCTTTTATGATGACATAATTCACAGATTTGGTATCCTTGACTCCATTGTTTCAGATAATGCATTAGCATTTATAGGCCTAAGAGTGACTAAATGGGCAGTCAAATATGGTGTTTATTTGAACACAAGTTCAAACTACTACCCTCAGGGTAATGGTTTGGCAGAATCAACCAATAAGAATTTGATCAAGATAATCAAGAAGACCCTACATGACAACCAAAGAGATTGGCACACTAAACTGAAATCTGCCTTATGGTTAGACAAAATTACCCCAAAGAAAATCATTGGGAATTCTCCTTACATGTTAGTGTAAGGAAGAGAAGCTAAGTTGTCCATTTTAACTAAATTGCCAGCCCTGGACTTAGCTACTTAGTATGTCTTGTTTGAAGAAGGATATCCTTTGTAGATTAGGTATGCTCAGATTATGGAATTAGAAGAGCACATAGATAAGTCCATGAAAGATATTGTGATGTCCCCTTCAAGATAGTGACATCATGCTAGCTAGTGGCTATCCTATTAGTGGACTCTCGTAGGCTAGTAGACATGGATAGAGGGTTAGTTATGGCATAGGGAATAAATGACTATTTTTAGGCTTGTTCTGGAGCTATAGAGATGGACCCCTGCTATTTTTAGAAATACCTCATGGTCACATGGAGAATAAATTTACTAGCTCCCAGTTCAGACGGCTTGGTCATATTTACAATATTATGGGAGTTATGACATTTTTTGTGGCTAAGTATTAAAGAAGGCTAATTATTTAATGTAAAGTTATATTATAACTTTATATTAAAATCACTTAAGTTGAGGGTCTAACCATCATTCGAGGGGGCCAAATTTATTAATTAATTTATGGGCCATTCTCCTAAGTCCAAAATTAATTTAAAATAATCTGGATTTTAATTTTATTACATTAAAATTGATTTTCTTAGGGAAAATCGCAAAAGAGCCTTTTAGGGCAATTTTTGGACTTGGAGTTATATATACTGGGCGTTGGATTTGAGAAGGCACCGAGTTTTCATTATTGATTATAATTTGTCTTCTACTCTTGAGCTCTGAGTAAGGGTTTGACAGTGCATCCATTGAAGAACGTAGTTCTTCTGTGTGTCATCATTTGAACCAGTGAGATACCTGATGAATTTGATATTCAGTGGAAGTTTCAGCCAGAGACTTCATTGTGCTTCAAAAGAGTGATCTTATTATTACTAATCACAATATTGTTGTGAAGAAGAGGGCAGTGAAATCTCCATTCTTAACAGTGGCCATAGCTGATTCAACTCCAGGTTTGGCATCTTCTTTGCATTTGGCGCTACAGGCTGATTTGGGCGATTTTCCTTCAATAAATACCCAGGTTTTTATGACTGTAATTTCCAGCATTGTTTATGGACTGAAATTAAAGGAGTTTGTAGCTGTAATATCATGACTTATTAATAAAATAAGGTTGCAGCATTAGTATTTTATTCCAGTATTGTATTTCCAGCATTGCATCTATTTGCTTTTTGTTCAAAAACCCTTGCAAAAACTTTAAAAAACATCACAAAACACTAAAACAAAAATAGAGCAGCAGCAAGAACCTGAAAGGGGTTCTTACAGATATGGAATTCCATCAGATGCAAACAAAGAAAAGCTTTGACAAGAGAGCCAGGGCTAGAAATTTCAAGATTGGGGATGTAGTCCTCAAATGGGATGAATTCAAATAAAATCCTGGCAGACATACTAAATTTGATTCTTCTGGGGAGGTCCGTTCATCATCACAGAATGCAAGGAACATAATGATTTTTAGCTATCAAATCTTGGAGGAGACCCCTTGCCCATTTCTATAAATGGATTCCATTTGAAACCCTATTTTGAGGTTTGTACTTCCTTGTAATTATTGTAAATATTTTCTTTGTTCTCTGTTCCTGCTTTGTAGATTAATTTCCTGCTTTCCTTGAAGTGCTTGTGTGTAGTTAGTTGTTTCTCCTCTCGGTTTCAATCCATTACCAAGTTTCTATTTTTGATCAAGTGATGACTCTATGCCCAATGGATGTCAAAGGCTACTGGTTCTCAATGTCTAACAGACAGACATCCCATAGAAATCGCCAAGAATGTTACCCAAAATTTTCCCCATTACAAAAATTCTGGCTACAGGTGGAGTAAAATGAGGCTCCCATGAGGGTTGAGCCTAGCCTATGAGAAAGACCTTAAATTTTCTGGTCTTGGTTGTGTCCTCTGCAGTCTTTTTTAGTCTCTGTTTTACTCCTACCCATGCAAAATAACTAAGTATTGAAGAACCTATGTATTTGATAAGCCCTAATTATTTGGGACTTGTTCTATTTCTTCATTTCCTTTTTGGGCGACTTAAGTTCTTCAATTTCCATGTGCGCATTTACGCTTTGCATTAGGTTTCTAAGTCGCATAATAAAAATAGAATATTCCAAATCATCCGACGACCCATAGACTCCCTCTAGTTTCTAAATCTCGTAAAGGAGAAGCATATTCCATTTTGATCGGGAGACTTAGCAATGATCATTGGATCAAAGGTCGATCAGAGGGAATTTGGGTAATCTCCTGATATAACCTAGAGTTAACAAAAGGTTTGGAGATCACGCAACTTAGTGTATTTCCCAACTTCATATGTGACTTGAGTTTAAAGATGAGTTAAGTTACAAACTCTCTCTCTAAGTCGCATGATCTCATTATAAACCCAGTGTTAGGAGAATGATTTAGAGACTCAGAGACATAAAGGTTCGGTGAATCATGATTAAAGAGGAAAGTCAAAGCGAAGTAAAGGTTTGAAAGCAATGAAAAAGATGTACATGGTCGCCAAGTCTTGGGAAGGAACTAAAGTTAAAGAAAAGGTTAGGAGACTCAGCGGCAAAGGGAAAAGGTAGCCAAAGGTAAAGGCACATGTTGAAGTCACATTCAGACCAGAAAGGAAGATCGATGGTCACATTTAAAGTAAAAACAATTTGAATCTCAGTCATGGATGAGATATCTCGTGCCAGCTGTAACTGTTATCTTTCAAACATTTAAAAAATTCAAATATCTGATTTGAGTAGTTATGATGGAAATGACTTGCAGAGAAGTAGATGGATCAGTCGACTTCTCAAAGACAAAGTTATGGCGATGAGAAGGATTTTTAGAGATATATCTGATTGATCAAAGATATTTCACAATGCATTTATGAGTACAATTAACAATGTTAGGGTTTTCTAATTATTCTATGCAATCAATTGTAACCCTAATCTGATTAGATTGTTTTCCTTGAGCCTGCGTGCTAGGAGGAACACATATATATAGTTAGTTTTAGAGCTTTTAGAGCTTAGATTTTTCCTTACTTAGAAGTTATCCGTGGCATTTTTTCTGCCCTTTGAATTTTACAGTCTGTAATCTTTCATTGATATTCAGATATTGCAAAGGCTTTTTGTGACATTTTCTCTATCCCTGGGCTTTCTTGTCTGGATTTATCTTACTAAATTAGAATATATTGAATGATTTTTAGAGGAATATTGGAGTTCCTGAGCCCTCTTTCTTTCTGCAATTTTGTGTACTAATGTGGGTGATTTGATTTAGATGAGTTTGTGGATATTCTTCAGACCCCAGTCATTTTTTCTCATTCCTGTGCCCAATTGCAGAAGTGGATGTTTGTTTGCAGGTCATAGTCCGTGTCTACTTATAGTGAATATGCTATTGTTTGTGAAATTAATTCTTTCCCTGAATAGCCTCTATTTATCTCAGACCTCTCTATGAAACACTTATGCAAGCCTATCTAGAAATTTGTGTTCTATTAGATCCAAGGTTTCATGCTGAGGTCAGTTAATGTGTTATGATTCAAGTAACCTTTGGTGTATCACCTAGTAGGATAATTTGCTTTCAGTTATTTCCCTTTCTTGCATTCCTTCTATCCCTTTCCCCTCAAGAATTTACTTTCATGTTAAGAAGCAAATTTGGGTGACATATCAAGAGGAACCGGCCTAGAACCCGGAGGTCTCATCTTAGTTAGCAAAGGTCCCACAACCTAGAGATGATTCCCATGTTACACTAGATTACCAAGACTACGAGAGCTTGGGTAAAGGTGCAAATCTAGGTGTCTAATAGTAAGCATAATCTTATCTCTAATATCCTTTTGTAAATTTGAAATAGACATATGTTGAATATCAATATCAGGAACAAGATAAGAAATCCAAGCATACAAATGCTTAAATCTACCAATAAAATCAATAAAAATTTTCTTAGTGTTTTGTTTACAATGCATTAGATCAGTTAAGGAGACTTGTGGACCAATGTTATTTTGAAATTTTTGGATGAAGGTATTAGTATGTTTAGGAAAGAATCGGTAGATTAAGGAGGTAAAGCACAATACCATTGCAAGGCCTTATCACAAAAAATTCTAGAAAACAACTTAGCTAAAATCCTATGGTCATGAGCATAACGACTATAAAGGATTTGAAATGTTTTAACATGAGTAACATGATCTCCTTTACCATTGTAATTCTCAAGATGAGGCATATTAGCTTGCTGAGGGATAGTAGCATGAATAATGTCTAAGGATAAAGGACTACCCAAGTCACATATAGGAATGCTAAACTTGGATTGGGTTAAGGATTCAAGTTGTTGTAAAGATGACATAGTTTGAGCCAAACTAATTATTGTGGAATCATTAGAAGAAATAGGTGGCATAGAAATATTAGGAACACTAGGAAAAGTGTAGGAAGCGGAAGGAATGGAAGACACAACCGGTAGAACACTTGGAACCATAGTTGGAAGGGGATTGGAATAAGTAAAAGGCACACTATGATATGAAGGTTTTGAGGTAGGTAGAGACACCACTGAAACACTCATAGGAATAGATTAAATTGGAAGAGATGTAGTCATTAAAGGAGTGTAAGTAGGAATGCTAGGTAAAGGAATAGAAGAAGGTCCCTCACTAGTGACAAGAGGAGTGAATCCTATATCTTGAGCCTCTTGAGCTAAAGGTTTAAAATTCAAATATACAAGATAAGTGATACCATGCAAGAGATTAACACTTTGATCACTATCAAAAAGGAATTTATTAAGAGCCTCTATAGATTGGATGGAATCTTGATTATGGTTTTCTTGAATAAGCCAATTTCCCATTTTATCAAGTTCTGTTGGAAGTTTTTGGACTTGTTCAAGAGGAACTCTTAAAGCATCATCCTCATCATGAGATGAGTGAGAAGATTTATGCTCCATAGAAGGATTGGAATCATGGGTGGTCAAATTGTCATCTGGGATCCTAAGGAAAGGAGAGTAAGACATAGGATCAAAGTAACCCATAAGTCTACGACTTCTTCTAACCGAGATACTATAAGTAGGACTAGAAGTAGTAAAGCTCATACACCAATGCAATGTAAATGAACTAATTTAGGAAACACAAGATTTTGATTTTTAATTTTTGAAATGTAAGTTCAAGAACATAAAAGAAACATAATCTAATATGCATGCAAGATCTAACATAAAAATGTAAATCTAACACCAAAAAGAAAGAGTTGTCTATCGCAGGTTCACCAAAATGTAACATAAGAAATAGATGTTACCTTAATGTAAGATATAAAATGGATGTTATTTGAAATGTAAGGTATAAAAATGTGCGGGGAAGATAATATGTTCCTTTTAACCTCAACTACACAAAGGAAGGATCCAAATTGATTAACCCCAAAGGAAGGATCAATGCATAAATGAATCAATCGATTGGAAATGAGAATAAAGAGGAAGACCTTAGATTCTGTTTTATAGGACAGAATGTGTGAAATAGATTTAGGAAGATTAAAAAATTTAATTGAAATGAATTACAGAAAAGTACTAACCTCAAAATGTTATAGATCTAAAGAATGTTGTTTTCAGGTGCCTGTACTGAGTTTCTAGAAAATATGCAACCGGATCTAGAACAAAAATGCAGAGATGGAGAAAACCCATAAATATTTTTCCGATATGGCTCAGTTCTGATTTTGACCCAAAAGTTAATGTCACCTTTGACGTAGAATTTTTGATTTTGACAAAGATTTTCTGATTCTGAACCTGACCAAAATGTCGATTCTGACCCAGAAATGAATGTCGATTCTGACCCATAATTTTTTATTCTGACCTACACAGTCTGACAGAAATTCTATTTCTAGATCCTGAAAGATTGTCGAAAAGGGTATTGGCATCTGCACTCCAATTTGTTGTTCCAAACCTATCCCTGCAAGAAAAATGGTTTGTTTGTTGGGGGGGGGGAGGGGTTTGCCTTGGTCAAACCCCAGTTTTGGAATTAACCTCAAAGTATAATTGAAATTGCATAAATAAAACAAAGTAAATGAACAAATTCACCTTGCTTGTATGGAAACCCTTGTGGCGGATTCAAATACGTGGATCCACAAGTATGTATGCACCAAATGGATGTAGAATGTCTCAAATCAATTTCTTTTAGATATTCAAAATCAATCTTGAATGGATCTTTGGATAGGAAGAGGCTTGGAGGAATGTAGATGGAGAAATCTTCAACAAGAGGGCTCCATAGAGCTTGAATCCTTCAATGGATACCAATGGATCTCCTTGATGAATTGAGTGCTTGAATGCTTGAATGCTTGATAGTAGATGAATGCTTCAATGGATATTTAGCTTGCTTTAAATCTTGCTTCTTCACCCTCATATTTCACTTCTTTTTAGTCTTAGAGAGAATGAGAGGAGAAGGCTTCCTTATATTTGATTCTAGGGCACAATCTTCTAGAGAGGCCTACATAGGAGAATTAAATTCCAATTAGACCTACATCACTAGAAGATGACCGATATTAAATATAATTTAAGAATTGTTGCTCCGAAGACCAAAACAATTGATCTAGAAGCGGGAATTAAATCTTTTCAAAGCCCGACATCCAAAAAGCCTGAAAACTTGAAATCTAGACCTTGGTTTAGAAAAAGGTTGATTTTGACCTAGGTCAAGGTCAAGGTTGACCTTGAACCAAAAAGGTCAATTTTGACCCTGAGGTCAAAAGTCTCAATTTGTAGTTTAGGGTGCCAGAAACAGGCTGGAGAAAAGTGGGAAATGGGGCAGAATAGGGGAAAGAGCCAAATCCAATTCAGAGACCCATTCAAGGCGCTTGACATGACCCCAAACCACTTACTCGGAAGGCTAAACTAGTCTACAATGGAAGTGCTTCCATTTTCTGACCACACACACACACACACACACACACACATATTGAAGATTAAACAATTGAGTGTTATTGAGCCTTCTTTATTGGGTTCGTGGGAGAGATATTACTTTTATTACTTAGAACTTTGAGGGGTTGGTAGAGGGACATTATGGGATATGCTTTATATGTTTTCTCCAATTTTTGTATGGCTACATCCTATAGGTTTATGTCCATAAAGTTTATTGTGGTGGACATGGGAGAGTTATGATGACATGTTGTCAGATAGTATGTAGTGATATTTATTGCATGTGTGGATTGTTATGATTGTAAATGAATATTACATGGTTTAATTACTAGCCACACGTAGGCATGAGTATTAATTGGTAGACATTTTATGCTTGATATATGTTCATATTTGATATTTCCCATGTAGTGGGAGTTCATAGATGTGCATATTCACCATGGACATGTTTTACACATGGAGCTTGTGATTTTTTTTATGGGCTGGATATGTTATTTTTTGAAGTTTTCAACACAAGCAACTAGGATCAAACAACAAATGAAAACACCTTCCATAAGAAAGGGTAGGAAGAAAACATTTTCTATATTCCTCAAAAGCAAAAGGATTACAATGTGCACAATCACATTATTGCAAGATGAATTACAATGAAGAGATCAATTTGTTTTATAGAAAGCAATAGATCTAAAAATAGAAAGCTAACTCAAAATAAAATTATCAAACTAAAGCTAAGATATGAAAACTAGAAGTGCATGACATGCACAATGTGCAAACTAGAGCCTAACTAAAATTAGACTAAGCTAAATTTAGACTCACTAAGTGAACTTAAGCTAGAGCATGAATGTGCAAACATGTACCTAATTAATTAAATAAACATATGCAAGTAATCCTAATGCAACAAATGTGCATGCTCTAATATTTTTGACATGAGTTCTATTGATGTTTGGATACCTTTCAAGTATGGATGACTAGATGTATTAATATTTTCTATGGTTTAAATTTCATATTTATTTAGGTTTATTTTTTCATTTGTAACAACCTAGAGGCTTTATCAATTGGATGTGACTCTTGTGTTATTTGTATTGGTATATCTTCACCTTGACTTGTTCGTTTTCTTCCACAAGTGGCATGTTGGAGGATGATAGAAGTTTTTTCTTTGAGATGGTGGATATCTTAGATTTTATTGCAAGTATTTTGACGGAGCATGAAAAAATGTAGGATATTAATGTGGTTCCATGAATGGAAATTATGCATTTCATTGATTGATCCTTATGAAATGTATACAAAAAGGGAGATAATGTTAATAAAAAGATGTTTTACACCTTGCACAAAAAAAATTATTTTAAATATGTAAAATAAATATTTAGTTGTGGTGCATATTAGGATATTTGTTTAGCCACATTAATAATTAATTTGGGTCCACTTGTAAAATTATATGCAACATTTATTATATATTATATTTGTGGGTTACACATGGGAAAATATTTAATATGGATCAAATGAATACTGAAAAGTAAATATTGGGGCCATTGGTTTTACCTTACCATTTGACTGTTTTGTGTGAGGTTAGTATTATAAGAGAAATCACATATTTAGTCATTTATGTTGGATGGTTGATTGTTGGGCTTCACTATCATTGTATTAAGTTCTCTTAGATAAAGAGTGTATGTGGGAATAATGACATGAGATGTGTAATGTAGTGTTGTAAATTGTATTCATATACATATTTTTTCTTAATAGGCCTCATTTCTGTGTCCAAGGTTGTCTATCATGCTTGATCCAACCGTAATTTTCTGCATATTTATGGCATCCCCATACCAAATTGGACCTCGGGTCCAAATTTTGGTTTGCATTGGGTGGTCAAGGAAAACTTGGTGGGTAAAGGATGGCTTTGGGTTGCCCTTGACCCCAAGAATTGGCCCCAAATTTGAACCATGTAATGGTTATTTGGTTTTAGAAGGATTCCTGAATCTTCGTCGATCTGCTTTGAGTTTTGCACCTCGCAATGGCGAGGATAGGTATATAAACAAGGCTACCTCCCTTAGTTTGATATCTCAAGCATTCAAGGAGCAATAATTTGATTCAATTCAAAAGAGCATCTCTCAAGCATTTACAAGGCAATTTAACTAATCAAGAAAGAAAAGCATTCATAACATGGAAGACAATGAGTAATTTGCATATCAAACATTTGTGAAGGAATTCATGATCTTCCTATCCTAAGAGACAACATCAAAGACAACTTCAAGCATCTTCATGAGAATTTTGAAATCAAGAAGGTTTGTGAAGGTACAAACATTCTATTTTTAGATCAAGCCTTTGCTACATATCTACCCACTTTCCTTTCAAGAATACTTAATTTCTCTTTCAAGGTTGATTCCTAAATCAAGGTTTGACTTAGGCAAACCCATTTATACACAACCTTTTCCCCCTTTTCCTATGTGAAAGAACAAGTGGCACATTTGTGGGAAGAGCTAAAAATAGACCAAGAGAAGTGTAAGAATTTTCCTAAGGCAATGAAAGAATATGCCAAGATCTAGAAGCCCCTTGAAGAGAGAGAGAGAGAGAGAGAGAGAGAGAGAGAGAGAGAGAGAGAGAGAGAGAGAGAGAGAGAGAGAGAGAGAGATATGATCAATTGATTGAATGCATTCAATAATGATCAACAATACATAACCTATAACTAAATATAATGTAGATGTGCTTGAATATATAGGAAATACATGATAACTAGGAGATATGCAAATGATAACCTATCAACCACACTAGGTGGAATCACATGTCCACCAAAGGTGGATCATCCTCCATTGTACAATGAGGTATGTGCAACAATGTAAGGATGATAATGTGATAAGTGCGGTAAAGGTGGATCTCACACATAAAGTGGAATGAGATAACAACTATCACCATCTAAAGTTGAATTCTCCTACACCACATGCTAAAATAAGATACAAAATCCTAGGTGTCTCATATGAAAACTATTATGTACGTATTGTCCTAATTAAGCTTAAGTAAAGTATAATTAAGAATATTTAATTACACCAAAACCCCCCTTAAGAGTAACTTAGTGGAATGCACTTAAAATCACAATACTAGATGAGAATGCAAGATGGGTACTAGATACTAGGCCATGTTAGGTACCCATGTACAATGTGCAAGTGTAAATGCAATGCTATGAAATGAAATATCTCATAAAGAAGAGAAAGGGAGAAAACCTCATGGGAAAAAACTCCCACCTAAAAAGAGAGATAAAAATACAAAAAAAATCTCAAAGAAGAATGAGACGGATGAAACTACATGTGACGACTAAGTCCCCCCATAAGAGAGAAGAAGAGGAAGAGAGACCAAGTATCCCCCACCTCAATATAGAATGTAAACCAATGGTATATGCGTCAGGCTCAATGTAGAAACTAATCCATGAATGTTGAACAATGTTTCTCCCCTTAGGAAGAAACAAAACCAAAGGTGAATGTATGAAGCCTCCCCAATCTATAGGTAGAAACCTCAAAAATTATGGTGTCTCTAAAAACTACTCAAGTGTCCCCATGTCAATGTTGAAAGGTGTCTCTTCCAAATCAGGTGTACTAGTCAACACTAATGAAAAAGACAAGTCATGATCTAATGAGGAGGGATGTAGAACATGATCCAAAGACTCAATTGTCTACTCTGAAGATAAAGAGACCTCCTCTAACTATTGTATCAAAATATCCACAATCATGTCAAACTATGAAGGATGATCATGTAGAGAATAAAGACGAGGGCCAGAGTGTTCCCTCACAATAACTAAAGAAGGATCATCTTCATTATAGAGAAGATGAATTCCATTAATAGTGTCTCCCAAATCTGAAATGTAGGACTCTACAAACAAACTTGCAATTTTTGTCAAGTATTCATCCCATGAAGCTCCATTTGGAAGACAATGAATACCCTGTTGCACAAAAGTCACAAGAATCCATGGTTGTAGGAATGCAAGCATCATCAAGATAAATAGTATAATTTATCTCAATAGGAGGAGATGGAATGGATGACTCAAGAACTTAATCACATGTAAGAATACCCAAGTTCAAGTAGCCAAATTTCTCCTCAAAGTCTGAATCAACACTAGAAGTGCGAGCAACATTTGAAGAATCATTGTTATCATCAGGAAAAAAATCCACAAATCAATAAATATGAAATGCATGATCAACCACCCTTGTAGCAAGGATATCTCTACTCTCCAAGTCTCTGATAATGACTAAATCAGGAGTGAATTCCACAATCCTCCTTGTTCTATCATTAGTGATTTGATAGATAGAAAAGAGATTATGGGTGAAGTGAGGTACAAACAACACATTATTGAAGGTTCCATCCCCAACATCAATGGTTCATTTCTAAATTAAATTCATATAAGTATGATTTCCCATCAAAATTGGTGTCATGTGACAAGGCTCAAATAAAGAAAACATGGACTGTGAAGATGTCATTTGATGAGAAGCTCCTGAATCAATGAGTCATCGCCCTGAACCATGACCTAAAGTAGCAAGAAAATCTTGTCCCTTTCCTTTATTTTTCACAAGAGTGCGACTCTTTCCCTTATCAAAATCTTCTTGTTGTGAAGAAGATGTTGAAGTAGACATTCTGGAAGGTAAACTTATTTGATTCTTCTTAAGAAGATTCTTGAGTTCATCAATATCCTTCTTGTAACATTGATGTTCATCATGTTCGTTCTTCTTACAATATGCACAAGTATGAAACTCCTTCTAGGATGATTTCCCCTTATTGTTGAAATTGTCTTGTGGTGAGGAGGTTGATTGTGATTTCTCTTGTTGTGTTTTGGGTTTCCATTGTTTCTACTTTTTTCCTTGATTCCCTTAATTCCTTTGATTTGCTACATAAGCCTTAAACTTGGAAGACTTGGGAATCCCCATGCTTATCAACTTTGATTGCTATACCATCAACATCTCTACCAAGGAATCAAATGAAGGCATGGTGTATAAAGCTCCCATAATCAACTGATGGGTATTGAAGCTAGAAACAAGTGTTGCATACTGTGATAAAAAATTTCTCAACACATTGTACATAAACTTGACATGCTTTATGTCAATTTCACAATCCTTAATCATTGTTCTTAGCTTATGTGCCTTAGTAATATAATCTTGGATTGTGTCAAAATCCTTAGGATCCAAATTCATGAGATCTTGGTCAAGCTCATAACCCCTATCTTCATTAACTTGACCATAAAAACTAGAAAAATTATCTGATTCTTCCTTAACTGTTTTACATTGGTCAATATGGAAGATAAGGTTTTTTGATACATACTTTCTCAAAGTTCCAAGAGCTATATAAATTTTACCAATCAAATTTAGGATCAGCTGGTACAACTATGGTTCCATCAACATATTGAATTAAACCTTTTTCCATCATCCTACTACATGCTTTAATTTTCCATGATACATAGTTATGTGGAGTTAAAAGTGGAAATTTAGGAGAACCCATGATGCAAAATGAAAAGACCACAAGAGAAAGAGAGACACAACCACTCAAGACACCCCCTCCAATTCACTCAATCAAAGACCCCCCCCCCCAAAAAAAAATAAAAATAAAAATAAAAAAATGATGCTTTTGGCACTTTATACTTAGTGTGTGTACCATGTACAATTGCCACTTGCAAATCAAGGAAATGTGGACTTTTGATTACTTACAACTGCCAAAACAATACTATAGAAGGCTCAAAAAAATAAGACACAAAATCACTCAAGGATCTAATCAATTACAAGTGCCAAAAATAGGTCATAAAATACCAAATATCGAACGTGATATGTCTACTCAAAATAGATTGATAGAAAATATGAGAAGTAGACAAAAAATACGCACTTTCAAAAAAATACACATAAAAAAGTGTCTGTATGAGCCCAATCAAAGCCTTTGAAGTTGCAGAAATTAGGATTGGACAAGAATAGTCACCAAAAATTGCAAATTCTAGAAAATTTGTACATCAAAATCAAAAAATAACTACACAACACTGGAGAGCGCAAAATTATACCCCAATAAACAAATTGCATAAAAAAGGCATCAAAATGACCAAGTTATGGTGTTTTGAAAATTGCCTCCAAAATTAAAAAATGCCAATGGTGAGGGGGTCAAAAAAACTTCAAAATTATTGATGTAGTGCTATCATCAGTAGTTTATGACTATAGTTTTGATGTTAAAATGCACTTTGGTGCAAAAAAACCTTGGATGTGTAGAAGAATTTGATTCACCTAGGTGCCAGTGTGATTGGTTTGTACCACCTGTGTGTCTCCCTTATGCAGCTAGTGGTTGTTTTGGACAAAAATTACTTTGACTATGAAAGGTCTAAATTTGAGAAATTGTAAGCACTCACAAGCAGTGGAGATTGCTAGTTTTTAACTCAGATAATGCTGGAAAAGATGCCATAAAAAGTAGTGTAGAAGACCTTTTGGTGTGGGTCAGGTTATAGACAAGAGCCGTGGGTGTAAGATCTCCTTGGGAGGCCGCGTTGGGAAATGTGTGAGGCATCGATGGATCTATAGGAACTAGAGGACCCGCTAACCAGGCTGAGATGCAAACAAATGATAGAACTCTAGGTGGTGGTGGTGGCAGATAAGTCATTAGAAATGATGAATCTTATCAGACGAGGGTTGGAGGATGCCCATGTGTACTTTTAGGATTGTGGTAAGGTTTGTGCGCCAATTTTGGAGTATTGGTTACTGAGCCAAGAGTGGTAGATCTATCTAGTAGTTGTGATTGTGATCAGAGCTAGTTGGGAGGAAGGTTGAGGATCCTGTAGAGGTAGTGGCCCATTGGGAATTGTTTTGACCGGTGGATCCGCTGGAAGTGGTGGGATCCATCAATTATGGTGGTGTTGGGAATGATGCCTTTAAAGAGGTGACAAGGGTTGTCAAATTTTTAGTCCTGTATTGACCCACTAAAAGGAATCTTCTATTTATATTGATGTGACATGCTAGAATAAAATAAATATGTCAAAGCCCCTCAGAGATGAATCCTTTGGAATGAATTGTGAAGTGTAGGACTCATGAGCACTAATGTTTCCCTGTGATTTGTACTATCTGGAATATTGACCTTTGCAAATATCTTTGACTTTACAAAATAGTATAGTCTCTATGCCCCAAATACAAATATTTTGATAGAGGAAATATTTTCAGAACTAGGAAAAATAATAATGACTAGCAGAATTTAAAAAAAAAAATCCAAAAATTGTATCGTCTCTGCGCCGACGGGCTGTATGGCTCGCTTGTGGAAAAAAAATTGCTTTAGATTTGATTTTTGCCTAAAATAGGAAAATTTATAGTCAAAATTCATCAGAACAACCACCCATATGTAATGGTGAGGTCAGATCTTACTCTAGACTCTCCCAATAGTTGTTGGTATTTTGGATTTGAATCAAGCTCTCCAACACATGAATCAAAAAATATCTCTAAAGGCTTTGAAATGAATGCTCCTATGACTCTGATACCATGTAAGAAGTTTCCTAAGGTAATGAAATAATATGTCAAGATCTAGAAGTCCAATGAATAACATAAAAGAGAGAGAAAAATGATATGATCAATTGATTGATTGCATTCAATAATGACCAACAATACATAACATACAATTAAATACAATGTAGATGTGTTATAATATATAGGAAATTCATGATAAGTAGGAGATATGAAAATGATAGACTAGCAACCACACTAGGTGGAATCACATGTCCACCAAAGCTGGATCATCCTCCATTGTACAATGATGTATGTGAAACAATGTGAGAATGATAATGTGATAAGTGCACTAAAGGTGGATCTCACACATAAAGTGTTATGAGGTAACAACTATCACCACCTAAAGTGGAATTCTCCTACACCATGTGCTAAAATAAGATGCAAACTCCTAGGTGTCTCATATGAAAACTACTATGTTTATATTTTCCTAAGTAAGCTTAAGTAAAGAGTAAAATTAGTAATATTTAATTACACCAACAAGAAGGACTATAGTTTGCAACTATTTTCTTTGGAAAGTGTTGGGCCAAGGGTGAGAAAGCCACCCCTTTTCTGGTCTAGGAAGAGTGTGTGACCCCTGACCTCTTGTTTTGGCCCAAAATTTGGTTTGCAAGTCGGTTGTAGTATCTGGTTCTTAGATATGGGGTGGTCCCACAATAGTGTGTCCCACTTTTTGGCCAACTTTGACACTAAGATCAACGTTCTAAGAAAAACACTTCACTTTCAAACACCTGTTGCTGCAAAACTATTAGGAATTTGAAGATGATGTAAAGTAGAGTCTTTTAGAATTTTATTTCTAGTTTCTAAATATATATATTTTTTTAAAATTAAAATTCATTTTTCCTTCTCCTTCAAAAAGTGGTTTGTGTGAAAAAAGTGTTTTTAAGGAGTGTCAGTTGAATTAGCATAATTTTTTTTTAAAATATGATAATGATGTAATTATTTCAAAGTCATATTTGTAAATTCAATATCTAAAGGATGCAATTGGTTTCATTCATTTTGGGCCAATATTTCATACTTTATTAAGTTCTAAAGTGACAGTAACTGTAATTTAGAGATAATGTCACTTGGATCACTCTAACTTGATCTGTATATATCAAAATTCATTTTTTATTTTTTTCATAGAAAGATAACACAAATACTCTTTTCCTACATATTTTTCATAATTTTTTTTTGTAATTTACTATTTTTGCAGAAGTGTCGAAGAGAGAGGTTGCTAAATGGCCAGACAACCTATGTTTAATTAAACTAAAAATAGAAAGTCACAATGAACTCAATATATATTAAAATCATAGTAATTGTAAATCTTGTTTTGAGTAGCATCATATTACATTTGGGTTTTAGAAGATTGTTTTATTTGGTCCTTGATTGAGACCTTCAAAGGGAAAAAATTTGCAGAAATTTGTTGGCTTTGGAGAGGAAGGCCAAATTCAGGGGGTTCACTCGAACACCCCTTCTAGCAAAGGGGGTTAGAGAAAACCCCCTTGTAGTGAACCCCCCATGGAAATTTTTTGCAAAGTTCTTATTTTTTGTTGATTCACAGGGTTCGCTTGAATTGGGTCTAGTTCAAGCAAATTGATGATCATATTTTGTCATTAGTATACAAAGGAAACAATTTTTGAACCGTCGGTAACATGATCACCGAGTGACAGCAAATAGAGGTCACCAAAATAGACAAGTGCAAAGATCACTAAAAGTGTATTAGCACAATGATCACCGATATACAGTTAACAGTATAAACCGAGAGCATAGTTTACAGTGTAAACCGATAGACAGATTCAAAGAGTAAACCCAGAACACAGTTCATAAAGGAACCCGAGCACCAGTCTACTGAGAGACAATTATATTTTTGAGAAATGTGGATCTGAGTTACACATAAAATAAAACACTTGAGTTTTATATTTAGCTTTATGATTAGCTTTAAACTCATTTCTTGAGGGACAAGTAAAGCATATGTAATTGTTTTAATCAGTCTAACTGATTGTAAACATGCAAACTAGGAGATCAAGGTCAAGTTGTAAAAATTTGATCATAGAGATTTTATTGTAAAGTGTGAAACCTAAATAGGTCAATACATTGTATAAATAGATGTAGTAATCAATCAACCATTGATGATTGTAACTGCAATAGACATCTATAGATCAGATAGAGAGTTTCATGCAGAAGGACACAAAAGATAGAATTCAGTTATGAAGAACAAGATTCAAGGCTACCGAGAAGAACAAAGGTAATAATCAATCACTATAGGTGATACATATACATTATTTACTTATAGGATCTATATTCAAAAATTCAAGATTGCATACTATCAGGTCAACAAGTATTTTTGACTACTCTCTAACAATTGTAGGAAATAGAAGAAATCCTTTAAGAAGGTGGACTTAACAGTCTTTATGTAAATCTCTTAACCGAGTGCAAACTTAACAGTGTTTCTAAATCTCTTAACTGAGTAGACCTAACTAGTCTAAAATGTTACTCCTAATAGGGTAAGATCATCATAAGTGATCACACTTGTAGCTTTAACCGACACCTTCCATTCTGTAGATAGTGAAGCTTTGTGGGTTTCATCCCCACCGTAGTTTTTACCTTCTAACAAGGGTTTTCTACATTACCAATTCTTGTGTCATGTGTACTTATATTTCATGAATATTTCTATGAATGTTTACATGCAATTAAGTTTATGTTTTGATATTACATGCATAAGATAGAAAAGCATCTATGGTCGGTAATGCAAGAACATAGTACTAAGGGTTAATTGATAAAAAGTTTTAAGGGTAATGATTCACCCCTCCCCTCTTAGTACACACCATTCCATTATTCCAACAATTGGTATCAGAGCTATATCTATTATTTGGAAAATTTTAAATCACTTGAGAGAAAATATCATACAATGGAAAGGTATAAGCTAGATAAGAACATTGAGAATCAGAAGTTGCAGATATAGATCTTCTATGAGAAATACAAAGAAGTAAGAATCAAGATGAGAGAGATATTGGATGAAAGAAAAGTTATGGCATCTCGATGCAATGAATAAAACTATCATGAAGAAGAGATACCTGATTTATTTGAGTCATCACGATCTACATCTAGCAATACATCAGACACATCTGAAGGAAACATTACAAGTTTGAATGAAATCAATCAATATCTGACTGAACAAGTAAAGGTACTGCAAATTAGTCAAGAGACATAGATGGTAAGGATGATTGATGTTATGAATAATTCTAGACAAGATGAACAAGAAATAACATAAGCTATTGATGACAAGAGGAAGATCATTGAAAAGCTACAAGAAAGAGAGACTGAAATACAAAGACTTACTAAACTTTGTCATGAGATCACCAATAAAATAGTTCATATGAGTCATGAGGAAAAATGAGTGAACATAGAACTCAATGTGAAAATGGAAGCTATTGGTGAGCTAAGAGAAGAAAATGAGAGACTGAAGCATGAAGCAAGGATTCAACAACAACACAATGATATGATCAAGAAAGCTAAAGAAAGTACAAAAAGAATGGATGATTTTCTGGATGGACAAAGAAGACTCAACAACAATACTAGTCTAGGATATAATGAGCATGGAGAATCATCAAACCAAGTTGATCAAAAAGATGTCTACACAAATCCAAGACCAAGGAAGCAGTCATGCAATCAATGTGGAAAACCAAGCCACACTTCAAATGTTTGCAGGAGCAAAGCTAAAGGTATTCCTAAATCCACATCTACATTCATAGGTAAATGTTATAACTATAACAAACATGGACACAAAACACATGAATGAAAATCTAAAGTAAAACAACCAAAGAAGGAATCCTGCATGGAAAAATATTGTTCTACTTGAAAATGCATGTGCACACATCTCTTGAATGCAGGAAGAAGAAAAAGAAAGTATGGAATTAAAAAGAACAAGAAAATGCTTATCAATTGAGAAGAGTCGATAACTCATATGTTTGGGATTACAACACATGGGAAAATTGCACAACATGTGGTAGATATGTACACATAGCTACAAAATGCATGAGGAAATGGAAAAGAAAGTCTAGAAGTTAGACTAACTCTAGAATAGCATGCTTACACTGTCATAAGGTCGATCATCTAAGAAAGGAATGTAGAGACAGAGTGAGAGAGACAAGCACTTTTTCTAATGGAAACACTATTGAAGATATCAAGAGAATGGGAAATCAAATGTGGAGGAAAGCTTCAAGAAAATATGATACATGACTGAGCATCATAGTTGGTGACACCTCATCCAATGAATCTGGTGATATCACCACCCCCACCTAAGAAGAAAAAGTAAGTATGGAACAACACTATACAAATCTATATTTTACATCTTTCCAATATACATTGATAATATGCCAAATTAGCATGAATGGAGATGCTCTATGGTATTACTTGTTATGAATTTATGAATCCAATCTCGTCAGTCAATACACACCAAGAATTTTAGGTGTACATATAAAATCTAAGTTGTTAATGTAAATCGATCATCGTCGGTAATCATGTAAAAAGAAAATGAAGCCTTCGCTACATACCGAGCACCGTCGGTGAACATGTGAAAGGTCAATTGAGTTGACGCTTATGCCGAGCTTCACATTCTCACCGAGGATGAAGTTGGTATGTTCCCTAAGTAGCTCCATCTTCGACCACCAAGAAGTAGGTAAAGTATTTATTGCACCACCTAGGGCATCATCTATAAAAGGGCGATGAAAAGCTCATTCATTCACCAAGCATTTTAGAGCGAAGAGCAGAGCAAAGAATAGAGCGAAGAAGAGCAACCAGATTGCAAGAAGATTCACAAGAATAATCACAGCTACTCCAATAGATTCCCATCATCTATAGTGGATCAAGTGCATATCTAAGACTCACTAAGAAAACAAATCATTTACAGAAAAAGCCCCAATTTCACAAAAATATGGCAACCACTTCACAAGTTTCCAAGATCAAGAATGCGAAGGATAAGAAGGTTAATCTGATCAAGAACTCTACATGTGAAGATCCCAAGTATAAATTTTACCCCGAGGTTGCTTCACAACCCCATGAACAAGGAGCACTCTCAAGCATACCTCCTAGGGTTTTACTAGTTGAGGATGTTCAAGCATATATCCACTATAAAGTTGCAGAAATCAGAGATCTTGAAGTTGAATAATCTTACAAGAAGATTTGCACATATGGAAACATTAAGGATGAACACAAGAACATAGAGGTAAAAGGGTTAAAAAATTCCCTAATGTTCCCTGAAGAGTTTAAAAGTGAGTGGATTTAGATAGTACTTAGCCAAGTACATGAAAGGAAAATGTTGTTGGATTAATCGAGACCAATGACCAAGGATGTAATACACACAGTTACCAGTTATCCAGTAACCAACAAGGCCAAATCCCTTAAAGATCCTTCTCGACCCGAGATTGAGAAGATGAAAGGTGCAATATGGGATGGCAGAGGATTAAAGGTTAACTCCATCACCGATCCAAAAATGAAGTTCGGTGCATATGTACTAGGATACAAGGTATTCCAAGCTAGCATACTGAATAGTATAGCACGTGGAGCAGTTGACACTGCCCATAAGATTGTGAAGAAGGGTCTGCAACTAGACTTATATGAGCTTCTACTAAAGTAACTAGGGGAGAATATGAGGACAATTAGGTTAACAAGGTCTAATTCATGTAAATTTGAATCACTCCTCATGTGTACATTTTTCTATTTCCATAATTTCTTCTCATCTATTGGTAATGTCAATTGGGACACTACCCGACCGGTAACAATACAAACTAGTGAATATATTAAGTCACTAGGGGAAAATTTTACATCAGTCATGGATGCATACTTTACTACTTTTAAGGACAAAATGTAGAAAAGGATGAGGATACCTAAACAATTGGTGGAATAGTATAAAGATGATATATGTTTCATAGTGGATACCGACACCACTCTAATAAAACCAGTTGTACCGAGGACAACATGGTTACCACCACTTGATTATGAGATTAACATCGATCAGGCCACAAATTCTATTGAAGCATTATTGAATGAAGCAGTGGACAAATTATTAAAAAGATTTGGCACTTATGAGGAAGCTAAGGCTAGAATCAAAACATGCCTAGTAGTGAAGAAGATCGACAGAAAGATGACTAAAATGGTAAAGACACTTCAAAAGAAGTTGTTGGTTAATGCTGAAGGATAAAAACAATAAGATGACACTGAGGGACAGTCACCCATTAGTGAAGGTGAACAATTGAGTGACTTTGAGTCAACTGAATCTGATGCACCACCAACAAAGAAACCAAGAAATACTACTGTATCAAGGACTAGGAGTTAGACTACAAAATATGTAGATTCACCACATGTTAAGAAAGGAATAGTGAAGAATTATAAGAGAAAGACTCAAACTGGGAAAAACACATCGAGGAAAAGAAGAAAATACATCTGAGGAAAAGAGGATAAGGAAGATACTGAGAAGGATGAGAAAGAACAAGGAGCTCAAACAGAAAAGCTCAAAGTTCCTCACATAATTGATGAGATTGTTTCATCAATCATCAAGACAGGTAGCATATCAAATTCTAAGATAAGGCAATGGCTAACCTTATCTCCCAAGGATCAGAAGAAGATAAAAGAAGCCATAATCAAGGCAATGATTGCATTCAAATATGTACCTATACAATTTAATAAGATGATGCCAAAAGAGCTTAATGATAGAATATCAGCAAGATGGACATATGCCTTGCATACCAAGGAATAGATAAGGGAAAGATCCTTGGTTACAATCATGCCACCCAAATCAAAAGTTGAGGAAATTGATGAAATGATGAAGAAACATGCAAGAAAAATTTCAGCTAAGATGAGAGCATACAAGGTACTCAAGGGCAGATTAATAAAGCTTGATAGAGAAAGCGATGAAACTAGAAATGAAATATTCAATCAACCTAAGGAGGATACAAGCCCCGAGAAGGTATTAGCTCTTACCGAGACCCCTCACAATGAAGAGAAAGAGGCCACACCAAGCCCAAAGAACATCTTCATAAATGATACCGAGGACATCCATCCAATTGAGTTGACAACACAGACAAGCAAGGCCATGGATGATGTACCTTAGATAATTCAATCATTAGGAGATTCAACAGAGGTCATCATCAAAGATATACCACTTATTGATTCTGATGATGAACCAAAGAAAGATGAAGATGTAACTGACGCCACTGAGTAGGAAAAGGAAAATGAAAAGGATACCACAAATGTAGCATAGGTAAATATACCAGGTGACATACCATTATTGATACAAGCTATCAATATCATAATAGAGGCAAAGGAGAAGACACCTGAACCTGATGCAAACACACCAATGGACACATGTGATGAACAAGGGAAGAAACAAGATACACAAGATGAGAAGAAAGATGCAAGTGGAGAGGAGTGAACTAGCCATAGCTCTACATTCTCCTGCTTCCAGAAAAATTTCAAAGAAGAAGAAGAAAAAGAAGAATAAAGCACCAGTCACCTTGGATGAGATTATAGAAATGTCTGACCATAATCCAAGAGCACTGGATTATGAGTCACTAACAAGGTATGGAGAATTGTGTAAAAGGAAAGCCATACAAGATAAGCTCAAAAAGGAGCATAAGGGCACACAGGTACTAGAAACTACAAAGGAAATACTATTGTAGATAGTACCCAACACTCAAATTGATCAAAGTACACCAATACTTGATCAATTAGAAGTTCTCACCAAGGCCATTACATCATAGAATGTGGAAGCAGACAAGGTGATAGAAGAACATGCAGAGGAGAAGTACTAATACAAACTAACAGAGAAAATCAGCCAAGAAGTGGCAGAGAACAAGGTAAAGCTATTTGAACTGGTCAATACATTGGAACCAATCATTTCATAAGTTATAACCTTAGTTCAAAACTTATGCACCATAGATCACTTCACTAAGGAGAATAGTGAAAATATTCCTAAGATATATGCAGATCTTAATGCTAGTGCACAAGGTCTCACAACCAATGACAATGCATTCAAGTTGCATTATGAGAAGCTTGTAGAATCTAAATGGTTGAGACTTGAGATTCAAGAGGCAGAATCCAAAATCTGAGATGAATTAATTGAGCTCCAAGTTCTACTACTACCAAATCTCACATTACTGCAACAACACATGACTTTGACAAAAACACTAATTGCCACCCCAGAGATGTCTGTCACCGACAATATCTATGAAATGCACGCCAGGATAACGCTGGAGTACATGGCCATGGAACAACTCAAGGAGAAATGGGAGAAGATGATGGAAGACATAAAGAAATGCCATTCCCACATTTTTGACAAATTGTATGTATTACACCTTTGTCAGTATTTTCAAAAAAGGGAGAAATGATATGATAAAAGGGGAAATGATAAGGTGAAAGGGGGAAATGATAAAAGGGGAAATATATGTATAAAGGAAAATATCAAAGGAAGAAACATGTACATACACTACATAGATGCATGCACATAGGAGGAGTCATATTGACAAGGTAAACATTTGGTGTATATACTGAACATTTCAGTTTTATGCATATCAGTTTTTGATACTAATGCCAAAGGGGGAGATTGATGATCATATTTTGTCATTAGTATACAAAGGAAACAATTTTTAAACCATCGGTAACATGATCACTGAGTGACAACAAATAGAGGTTACTGAAACAGACAAGTGTAGAGATCACCAAAAGTGTATTAGCACAATGATCACTGACAGACATTTTACAGTGTAAATTGAGAGCACAGTTTACAGTGTAAAACGACAGACAAATTCAAAGAGTAAACTGACAACATAGTTCACAAAGGAACCTGAGAAAATACTACAGAGCAACCTGAGCACCACTCTACTAAGAGATAGTTTTATTTTTGAGAAATGTGGATCTGAGTTACACATCAGATAAAACACTTGAGTTTTATATTTAGCTTTATGCTTATCTTTAAAACCATTTATTGAGGGACAAGTAAAGCATATGTAATTGTTTTAATCAGTCTAACTGATTGTAAACATGAAAATTATGAGATCAAGGTCAAGTTGTAAACCTTTGATCATAGAGTTTTTATTGTAAAGCGTGAAACCTAAATAGGTCAACATTGTATAAATAGATATAGTAATCAATCAGACATTGATGATTATAGCCGCAACAGACATCTATGGATCAGATAGAGAGTTTCCTGTAGAAGGACACAAAAGATAGAATTCAGTTATGGAGAACAAGATTCAAGGCTACTGAGCAGAATAGAGGTATTAATCAATCACTATAGGTGATACATATACATTATATACTTAAATGATCTGTATTTAACAATTAAAGATTGCATTCTATCAGGTCAACAAGTATTTTTGACTACTCTCTAACAATTGTAGCAAATAGAAGAAATCCTTTAAGAAGGTGGACTTAACAATCTTTATGTAAATCTGTTAACCGAGTGCACACTTAACAGTGTTGCTAAATCTCTTAACCAAGTAGACCTAACCAATCTAAAATGTTACTCCTAATAGGGTAAGATCATCAAAAGTGATCAGAGTTGTAGCCTTAACCGATACCTTCCATTCTGCAGATAGTGAAGCTTTGTGGGTTTCATCCCCACCGTAGTTTTTACCTTCTATCAAGGGTTTTCTATGTTACCAATTCTTGTGTCATGTGTACTTACATTTCATGAATGTTTCTATGAATGTTCACAAGCAATTAAGTTTATGTTTTGATATTACATCCATAGGATAGAAAAACATCTTGGTTGGTAATGCAAGAACAAAGTACTAAGGGTTAACTGATAAAATGTTTTAAGGGTACTGATTCACCCCTCCCTTCTCAGTACACACCATTTCATAATTCCAACACCCCCATTTCATCTAGTTCACACGAAGGGGTCAAAAATGAAAAAAATCATCCGCGTGATTTTTCTTCATGCCTAAAAGTGGGACACATCCTTGTGGGATCACCCTATGGTCCTGGAATTGATTTGTTAGTCCAGAATCATCTTGTGCCTGCATACAACTATTTTTTCTCTCTATCTAGTTCTATATTTTGTATTTCTAAAATATATTTTCATATTCATAGTCCATCTTAGTGAAGGATTATTGCATCTGCCTTATGCTTCATCCCTTTTGAGACTTAGTGGATCATCTTCCTTCCAATGTAAGAAGAGATAGGCCTAAGCTTCTGAGTTTGTCCACACATCCTAATACTTTCCTATTTCTTTCATTACATGTATATACATGATTAGATGCATGGATGATGCGTTGGAGGAGATTGATATTTTAAAGGTATTGATGAAGACTTTGTAAGTGCAGTGTGATGTTTCTATTATTGAATAATACATTGAGTATGGATAGTTTTAGAGGCAAGATTATTCCCCTCTTAAGGGGTTTCCTAGTGTATCTTGTGTAATATTGAGATATGTCTTTGATATTCACATTGTGATTATTCTATAAATTTGTGTGAATGTTTTTATCTCATGTATGGTTAAATAGGATATGGCTAGATTAGTGTGTATAATTTTTTAATAAGTGATATTAGAGCTATGGTTGTGATTTATGGATGTAAGAGATATGTGTTTTTATTTAACCCTTGTATGAGTAGATTTGATGCAAAGTTGAAGCTAAGATAATACATGAGAGATTTAATACATTTAAAAGTATGAAACATGTTGTATAGGTTGAATATATAGATTGAGGGTTTTTGGATCTAGAGTTTTGTGGTTATTTTTACATATTTATGCTTTGAAAATTTACTAAAAAAAGATATATATATATATATATATATATATTATCATGAGGGGGTTTTAGAGGAAATTACAAATATGACCATTTTGAACAAAATATACATGACCATTGGATCCATGAATGAAGATTGACATAAAATTTAGATTATTTTTAACATATGAGTTTGGAAAAAAAAATCCCCCTACTATCATACAATTTTTTGCCTATATAGTTAACTGTAGAAAAAAGTAAAAAATAAATTCTATGCAATATATATTTTTTAAACCTACTCATAAACATTATTAAATTTTTTGAAACATTAAAAAAATATGGGGATAGGGTCTATAGACCATGTACCCTTGCATTTGTGGCTACATATGAAGTATTGAATGATAGTTGGTATGGGGCTCTTAGACTTGCCGACATCGGTTGGCCCCTAATATAATGCCTGCCAAGGAACCCTTGGAATAAAAGGGAAAAATAGGAAGACGATATTTTTTTTTAAAATATGGAACCAAAACCTGCAAGAAGGTGCATCAAAAACCATCCTAACCAAAAGCAAGGATAAAATAACGAGCAATCACATACTTGCATGGAATCATAAGACTCACAACTCTTCCAAAGGTTCCCAAGCAACCAAATAAATACTCGAAATGAAGAAGACACATTTCCAAGATTTCTCAAACAAGGATCCAGGCCAAGTCCATAGATTATAGAAGGCCAATAAGGGGAGAATAAAAAAAATCATCCCAAATACAAGTATTCATTTTCATCCCAAAAGAATATTCCTACAGTGATTATCCATACAAGTTCATTCCCTTTCTAAACATGATCTAAAATATTAGATACATAAACAACCACAAATGATCAAAGGAAAGGTCTAGAAGACACCATAGAATCCTTAGGAATCCAACCTGGAATCTAAGAAAAAACACTAGTGGTGTAGGAGCACCTAAGGTTAGAGACATTTATAGGGTAGAAAGCTTTTTGGTTGTAAGGTGTTTTGTTCCACCATACTTGTAGTGACCGAGGTCAATCGGTGAACAACCATCATAGTTGATTAATAGTTGTTTCCTAGTTTAAGTGTATGTTGAGGTAGCTTATAAACCTTTGAAAATCCAACAAGGCTCTAGTAACCAAAAATGATAAAGTGACACTAAGTTATATTGGTGCTCAGGAAATTCTGCTTCTTGGTAATGCTACTCGAGAATCTTGCTCAGTTTACACTGGGTCGCTCGGGTATCTTGTGCAGAATGCTCGGGAAATGTCACTCAATAATATCGCTTGCGTTACACTTGGTGCTCGGGTTTGTTGCTCAAGGTTTCTTAGATTTTGGGTTTGTTTACTGGCGCTCAGGTATCAAAGGCAAAGTTTGTTTTGATGCAACTGGTGCTTGGTAATGGCGGTTCGTTGCTCGGTTATGTCAGTTAATGGCCTATGAAACATGGGATGTGATGTTTGTGACCAGCTGGGTCAACCGAAATGGCTCTCAATGTGTCATTTTTGTCTTTGATGGATAGTGACACCTATTCCAGTGATGGGAGGGTTATTTATGGCTCGACTATGTCATCTGTGTAAGGTGGTTGAAGTTGTTGAAGGAGTATGAGATATTTTGGAGATATTTCTAAGAGATAGATATATAGTTAAAAGATTTTGTAAGAGAGTAGAGAGTAGACAAAAGAGAGGAACATATTGTATTTTGTACTAGAATAGAGTTTGTGAATACATAAAGTATTTGGAGAATCATCTTGAGCATTTTGTGATGGATTCCATGTGCAGTGTGTTTTATTGTGTTATTCAGGTTGAACCAGCCGGTTTAGCTTGGAGGGTGGAACTACCCTATTAGATTCCACAACATGAGATAGTAGCTTTACAGTGAGAACCAGGTCTAGAGAACTTGAGGTGAAGAACTTAGTGACTTCCTCAAGTTAGGGTTTGATAATACCCTATAAGGTCCATTCAGAGACCTTGGAGTAGAGTTAAGATGACTCTCTGTAACAACTAGACTTGGGATTCTGCATAAGATTGGTATTAGAGAAAGTTAGAGAATTGGGCTTGTGTTTTTTGGGTGTGATTTTTAGAAGAGTCTATAAATTCATCCAGCATGGTGTCCAATGCAGAACTGGAAAAAGATGTTGGAGAACAGAGAGAGGAGAATAGACTCCTAAAGGAACAGTTAGTCAAAATGACATACAAGTTAGAAGAAGTGCAGCTTCAAAGTACAATAATCAATGAACTGATGAGAGAAGCTGATGATAAGGGTAAATTAGTGGCCGAGGAGGACATGATCCCATAGCTAGAACCTATGCTTCAAGAAGAGCCATTCTTGAAAGCATTGAAGGAAATGAGTGGCAAGTCGTTAGAAGGTGTGCCTCTATTTAGTGGAAAAATGGATCAATAATTAATCATTGAATGCATAAAAGGTCTTGAAAATAACTTTGATTGTGATAGTGTGACTGAAGCTCAGAAAGTTAGAATAGCTAAGAAAAGAATGAGAGGAAATTCTCTCACTTGGTGGAAATTTGTCCAAGATGAAAGGAAAAAAGGAGGAAAGAACCCCATAACAAGTTGGAAAGGTATGGTGGAAAAGATGAAGTAAACTTATCTTCCTGATGATTATGAAGTGCAGTTGCATAAGAAAAGGCAGAATCTGAGGTAGAAAGACTTGGAAGTTAGTGGCAATACAAAAGAGTTTCATAAGCTATGCTTAAGGTCCCATGTGATCAAATAAGAAAGCTTAAAGGTGGAAAGATACCATAATAGACTCAAATGGAGTATTCAAGAAGAGATCAGTCTCTTAAGCCCCAAGATTGTGCATCAATGCTATCAAATAGCCCTTAAAGTGGAAGAGAAGTTAAAGAAGAAACAAGAATCAAATAGTAGAGGCAAGGGAAGAGACAACAGAGGTCATAGAGGAGGATATGGAGGAAGAAATCTTGAAGCTAAGAATCAGAGTGAGAAAAAACTCACAGAGAACCAAGGAGAATCCAGTAACACTAGAGGTGGTTACAACTAAGGAAGAGGTTCAAATAAAAGTTCAAGAGGAAGAACTGATAACCAAGGAAGATGATCTTACTTCTCTTCAATGAAATGCTACAACTATTAACAATTTGGGCATCCTGCATATTGGTGTCCTGCAAAGAGCTCTACTTCACAAGGAGGAGAGAAAAGAGCTAACTATGTGCAAGAAGAGTCTTCTAGCAGCAAGACTATAGAAGTCCCCATAGGATCAGAGATGGGAGAGCATTTGATGGTTCAAAGAGCACTCCTCAAAGAACCCATCAAAGGAGAGCCAAGACAAAGAAGATCTTTGTTTCGAGTCAACTGCAAGATACTTGGTAAGGTCTATAAATTTATCATAGATTCAGGCTCTACTGATAATATAGTTTCTTTAGAAGCTATTGAGAAGTTCAAATTGACAAGGATACCTCACACTAATCCTTATAGAGTTACTTGGTTTCATAAAGATCAACATGTAATAGTCAACGAACAAGCTTGGGTAGAATTTTCCATAAGGAGGTATAAGGACATGGTTTTGTGTGATGTCCTACCCATGGATGTGTGTCATCTGCTATTAGGTAGACCTTGGTAGTTTGATCGAGCTGCAGTGTATGATAAAGTTCATAACTCCTATTCCTTCAAGAAGGATGGAATAAATTTTAGGGTACAATCAGCCTTGGAAGAAGAGAAAGAAAAGAAAAGAGGTCCCAACCTACTATTGGTCAGTGAGAAAGAATTATTAAAGAC
Organism: Thuja plicata; assembly: GCA_018584345.1. Classification (NCBI taxonomy): domain Eukaryota; kingdom Viridiplantae; phylum Streptophyta; class Pinopsida; order Cupressales; family Cupressaceae; genus Thuja; species Thuja plicata. The sequence continues at coordinate 1,252,132 of MU225113.1, read as the reverse complement.
ATTGGAAGAAGAAGATGGAGTAGGCTTTGCTTTGGTTTTAAAGCCAAAAGGTGAAAAGGGAAATAAGAGGGAAGAGTTGCCTGTAGAGATCCAAAAGTTGTTAACTTAATACCAGGCCATAGTTAGTGATGCTCAACCAACTATCCTACCACCTGAGAGATCTCTTAGTCATCAGATTGATTTTATCCCATGAGCCTCCCTTCCAAACAAAGATGATTATAAGATGACCCCACAACATAATGTAAATATTTCTAACCAAATCCAAGAACTAATTGACCAAGGGTTGATTAGAGAGAGCATAAGTCCTTGTGTTGTTTCGACAGTACTATCCCCAAACAAAGATGGTACTTGGAGGTTGTGTATCGATTCCAGGGCCATAAATAGGATAACTATTCGGTATAGGTTCCCTATACCAAGGATAGAAGATTTTATGGATTGTCTTGGTGGAGCTAAATATTATTATAAGATAGATCTTAAGAGTGGATATCATTAGATAAGAATTAAAGGGGGCGATGAGTGGAAGACTATTTTTAAGACCACCAAAGGACTGTATGAATGGTTTGTTATGCCTTTTGGATTGTCAAATTCCCCAAGGACATTTATGAGATTGATGAATGAGGTTATGAAGGACTTCATTGGAAAATGGGTTGTAGTGTACTTAGATAACATCCTAGTGTTCAGAAAAACTAAAAAGGATCATCTTAGACATCTGCAAATGGTAATGCAAAGACTGCATGAAGAAAAGTTGACAATCAACTTGGAAAAGAGCGAGTTCATGAAACAAGAGTTGGTATATCTAGGTTTTGTTATGTCAAAGGGTAACTTGAAGATGGATATTAGCAAGGTGGAAGCAATATTGAATTGGCCTACACCAAAATCAGCAATTGAAGTCAGAAGCTTCCATGGTTTAGCACAGTTCTACCGGAAGTTCATCAAACAATTCAGTGAAATCAGTGCACCTATTTTAGATACCATAAAAGGAGATATGAAAGCCAAGTTCCAATGGAATGAGCAGGCTAATGAAGGATTTGAACATCTAAAGAAGAGGATAGCAACTCAACCGATCTTGACACTTCCTAGTTTTGACAAATTGTTTACTGTGGAGTGTGATGCTAGTAACATTGTTGTCGGTGTTGTTTTGAGTCAAGAAGGAAAGCCAATAGCCTTTCATAGTGAGAAGCTAAGTGATGCAAAGAGGATGTATTCCTCATATGATTTGTAATTGTATTCATTAGTGCAAGCACTAAGGAAATGGAGACATTATCTCCTTCCCAAAGAATTTATAGTCTTTACCAACAATCAGGCTTTGAGTTTTCTAAGTTCACAGGATAAACTCAGCCATAAGCATATGAAATGGGTGGAGTACATCCAAGCCTACACCTTCACTATAAAGTATAAGAAGGGAGAGCAGAACAAAGTGGTAGATGCATTGAGTAGAAGTTTACTCACAGTGCAAGAAGTTTAGCTAAGAAGCATTGACATTGAAAGCTTCAAAGATTTGTATCCAACTGATGAAGACTTTGCAGCAACATACAAGGTATGTCAAGATTATCAAAATCATTTTCATAGTGAGTATTCGAAGTATAATCTTCAAGAAGGTCTTCTATTTAAGGGAGGAAAAATCTGTGTACGAGAGGTTCCATGAGGGAGAACCTAGTACAAGAAAAGAATAATGGTTTCATAAGTTGACTTTTTGGGTTAAATAAGACTCTACAATTGGTCAAGAGGTATTACTATTGGCCAAGAATGAATCGGGACATCCAAAAGTATGTAGAGAATTGTATGGTTTGTCAGAAGGAAAAAGGGACTTCATCCAGTGTAGGATTGTATTAGCCCCTTCCTATCCCAAATAGACCATGGGAATGCATTAGTATGGATTTTGCAGTTGGACTACCAAAGACCAAGCAAGGAATGGAAAATATCTTTGTGATTGTTGATAGGTTCAACAAGATGGATCACTTTGTGCCATGCAAGACCACACATGATGCATGTTACATAACAAATCTGTTCTTTAGAGAAGTAGTAAGGATACATGGATTACCTTGGAGTATTGTATCAGACTGAGACTCAAAGTTCATGAATAATTTTTGGAAAACCTTATGGCAGAAGATTGGTACAAATCTTTCTTTTAGCTTGGCATATCATCCACAGACTGATGGCCAGATTGAAGTGGTGAACCAAAGCCTAGGAAATATTTTGAGATGCCTCACCAAGGAGTATGGACAATCATGGGATCAGTTACTTGCTCAAGCAAAATTTACATAAATTGATACAATCAATAGATCCACTGGAAAAATCCCTTTTGAAATAGTGTATGAGATTCATCCTAGGGGTATATGTGAATTAAGGGATCTTGCAAGTAATGCAAAGAGGAGTGGGTATGCTGAATATTTTTATCAATCCATGAAGGAGGTCCATGATTCAGTTAAGGAAGCATTGATTGAAAGTACAACTCACACCAAGCAGAAGGTAGATGCAAGGAAAAGAGATATTCAATTTACAGTTGGAGATTTTGTCATGTTGCACCTAAACAAAGCAAGGTTGTAGAAAGGAGTTCTAAGTAAAATTCAAATGAGGAAGATAGGCCCTTGTGAAATATTAGCAAAATATGGGTCTAATGCTTATAAATTTGATCTTCCTACATAAATAGGATTATCTCCTATTTTCAATGTGGCAGATTTGGTGTCCTACAAAGGACCAATTCAAGAACGAGATTCTAATCTCATAGAAGATACCAAGGATCTCAGAGCACTCAAACTTCCTGTTACACCAAAAATGAAGGCAAAGAATATTTTGAATTCAAGAGTTGCCAAACATACTAGAAGGCAGACCTACATGGAACATCTAGTCAAATGGCACGAACAAGCTGATTCAGAGGCTACATGGGTGCAAGAAACCAATTTTAATAAGTTAGGCATCAATCCCGAGTTACTCCAATCACCTAGAAGTTGATTTATTTTTATTTGGGGAGTATGGTGTAGGAGAACCTAAGGTTAGAGACATTTATAAGGTAGAAATCTTTTCAGTTGTAAGGTGTTTTGTTCTACCATTCTTGTAGTGACCGAGATCAATGAGTGAACAAACACCATAGTTTCTTAGTAGTTGTTTCCTAGTTTAAGTGTGTGTTGAGGCAGCTTATAAACTTCTGGAAATCCAACAAGGCTCTAGCAACTGAAATTTATAAAGTGACACTAAGTTATACTAATGCTTGGACAATTCTGTTGCTCGGTAATGATACTCAGGAATCTTGCTCGGTTTACACTAGGTTGCTCGGGTATGCTATGCAGAATGCTCGAGAAATGTCACTCGGTAATATCACTCAGGTTACACTTGGTGCTTGGGTTTGTTGCTCGATGATGTTGCTCAGGGTTGCTTAGATTTCAGATGTATTGACTGGCGCTTGGGTATCGAAGGAAATTTTTTTTTTGATGCTCGGGACTGGTGCTTGATAATGGTGGTATGTTTCTTAGTTATGTCGGTAAACGACCCAGGAAATGTGTGATGTGATGTTTGTGACCAGCTGGGTCAAACACAATGGCACTCAATGTGTCATTTTTGTCTTTGATGGATAGCAACACCTATTTTAGTGATGGGAGGGTCATTTATGGCTTGACCATGCCATCTGTGCAAGGTGGTTGATGTTGTTGAAGGAGCATGAGATATTTTTGAGATATTTCTAAGAGATAGATATACAGTTAAAAGATTTTGTAAGAGAGTAGAGAGTAGACAGAAGAGAGGAACATATTATATTTTGTAATAGAATAGAGTTTGTGAATACAAAAAGCATTTGGGAAACCATCTTGAGCATTTTGTGATGGATTCCATGTGCAGTGTGTTTTATTGTGTTATTCAGGTTGAACCAGTGGGTTTAGCTTTGAGGGTGGAACTACCCTATTAGATTCCACAACATGAGATAGTAGCTTTACAGTGAGAACCAGGTTTAGAGCACTTGAGGTGAAGATCATAGTGACTTCCTCAAGTTAGTGTTTGATAATACCCTATAAGGTCAATTCAAAGACCTTGGAGGAGAGTTAAGAAGATTCCTATAACAACTAGACTTGGGATTCTACATCAACTAGGCCCTCAAAACCAAGGAAAACTAAACATTGGGTGCAAACATCGAATGTAGGTGGAGATGTTAGTTTACCTCGTAAACATCAAACGGTGTACTGCACAGACGTCGAACAGTGATGAAACCCTCGTAGAAGTCAGTTGGTGACCGATGTAGATGCCACTAAGACAAAAAAGGTCTCAGTCTAGTGATTTGGAGATGTTGATTCACAGATAGAGACGCTGATTCATAAACTTAGGCAAAATAAAGGAGTGAAAAGAAAATTCCTAAGACAACTCCAACGTATGGTAGAAAAATAACTAGCTCCACATCGAGGAGTACCAAAATGTCTTATTTGAGTCCATACACACTTGATATCATGGATAATATAAAATTCTAATAAATCTATGAATCTAAAATATGTATAAACACAAAATACGTAAATGACCACAAGGGGTAGAAAAGAGCACATCATGCTCAAGAACTCCATAACTGAAAGTTGTCCACCATATTTACATTGATCCCCAACAATGGTATAGTGAAACACTACCCTACCATGTGGAACCTTTAGGCCTACCCCTCCATGCTTGCATAGATAGTAACTCGGCTACAAACCAAGATAAGCACTCGCACCAAAAGGGGATATACTCACGCCAAGCAGATGCATAAAATCAATGGATGGTACAGAGGTCCAATGCAAGAACAAAATGTGAGTAGATCAAGGTCACTACTCGAGCTAGACAAGGTACAATGTTGAGACTCAAGAATAGAGTGTCATCACATGGCTCATACAAACCTGTATGGATTCAAGAAATCCTTCTCTTATCAATGAAGCTCAACTATTTCACACATGTCTCTCAAACAAATGACTGATGCTATGTCGGATCAACATTCATATATGGTTCAAGGCTATCTCATCTCATGTCTCTCAAATAAATGGTTGATGGATAACATATTGATCTTATTATTATTATATTTTCCCAATTCATTTTAAGGTTATCACTAATTAAGATAACTCAACCAAAGATTACTGTAGGACCCCTTTGTATCCCAGCCCACCTTGGTGAGCCACTCCATCCAACTAATCCACACCTACCGATCAAACACAATGATGCACAAAAGATTCCAAAACCTCAATCAAAGAGGGAGGTAAAAAATAGCATATGTCTCCATTGGCCTCAACCAAGGGCAGGGTCCCAATGGAATCCCTTCATGACACACACAAAGATCTTTCCATGTGGTCTCAAACACCAACATCATGCATTCCAATGTGATCAAAATCAAGCATGGAGAATAATTCCACACAAGGAAAGAAAATCACAAGTGCTCACAATACACTCAACTGGGAACTTGGATAGGAGTACATATTATTTCACGTATCTAAAAATCACAAAGTAAAACCATATAATGGTTGGAAACCCAAAGGAAAACACACTCCAATGTCCAAATTATATTGAATAGACCAAACAGTAAAATTGGGTGGCACACAAAATGAGGCAAACCTAAAAATCCCCAAAAAATCAAACTTGAAATAAGGCTTCAGAATTAAAACCCATTTTCCCTTAGGCACCCAACAACACACTAATCCAATAAAATTTCAATTCTAGATACACAGAGAAAAATGACCAGCATAACAGTACAAAAGCCAAAATGCAAAACCCCAGTTTCTCCTAGCAAGTCAACTAGTTAACATAAAACTACAAGATTGTGGGGGAGTACTAACTCTCTATCCATGAAGCTTTTACAAACAAGAAACAAATTAAACAACTGAGAAACAATTTAAGTAACATAGGCCCTACCTAGCAGCCGGAGGAGAAACCTGAAAAGAAAAGGAATAAAATAAATTCCAAGAAAAATCCCGAAGTAGCTAGTCCACACAAATGAAAGTATTCAGAAAATGATTCCAACAAGTAGCTACCCACCAAAAATTGACAACCCAGTCACAACGAGCAGAAGACTGAATTTCTCCAAAATAATTTGGAGCAAATTTCAAATTCTTCTCCAAACTCAAAAGTGAAAAGTGAGTTAAAAATAACTCTTTTTCCAAATATAAAGCACTTTTGCCCAAAAAACCCTAAAGGGAAAAATTAAAACAAATCACTTAAATAATTCCCACGAATTGAGAATTTCCCAAGTTAAATCAAATCTATTCCAATTAAATGGAATTTGATTACTAAAAATTAGTCGACAGTAAAGTATTAAATCTTGAACCACATAAAATTAGCATATAATTAAATCTCATCCAACTGTGGGAACTCTAAATGCACAGACATGCTCACTGGTCTAACACAATATGCATAATGCATCTATATTTACCAACATGTACTGGAGGTATAAAATAAAAATTATAGGTACATCATCCATACAGGGACGATAGTGACTGAATAATGAAAGGTTAGTTTTACCATCTCCTATGCCACTACCAGAGATATAGACACACTTAGATCTTGTAATTCAGGCATAATGTATCTGGTACCTATTCATTTTTACACACAAACATCTAGTATACCTGTTCATAATAAAATAGATGAAACACACACATATCATAATCAAACAACAAAGGAGAGCGACACCATCGTGTGGACCTCACAAAGGGGGTAACTACGACTTCATCTCACTTCATACAAACACATGAAGCATACTACATATTAATTGTATGAGAGAATGGTGAACATTATCTTGTTTAAATTAACATTGTATTTACATTAAAAATTTCATTTAAATATAAAACATCAAATAATCATTTCTAGTAATATGGACATATATAAGTGCAAATCTCCATAAATACCCAACAACATCTAAGGCACAATATAACATGAATCCATGATATTCATCATAACATATTATTCCAATATTATCTAATTCAAAATACCCCAGATATAATCATAAATCATCATTATAAATATACGACCAAAATATTAGTAACATTATAATATAACATTGAAAATTAATAATGATATTGGTAATAAAATGCATCACACAATACAACCACATGATCACATCACACGGGTAATCATGAAATAAAAAAATTAAGAAACAATCATAATCCAATAGCCACTGACACATACCTCATTGGAACCACAAATCACAACATAAGCCACATAATCAAATATATCTCATAACCCAAATACCATCATGACCACAATAGTAGTCTCATAATGAACACAAGAACAAACTGAACTGGGTGCATCTCACAATGTCAACATAATACCATCACAAAGGGATAATCACCAAAATGTAATGAATCCTCAAAACTTAGAATAAAATTTGAGCAGAAGGTTTGGCATCACAAATTAGTTATACAACCAGCCACAGTTCAATGGCTCACACAACTAGGTATAAGGGCATAAACAAGTTGTCAATGTAATAACATAGATAAGATCACCCCAAAGGTACAACCTCTCATGGGTCCATTATGATCATGAAATACAAACATATGAAACCATCAAAGCCACATCCACCAGGGTGCCATGAAAAATGAAAATGGGAGAGCACTACACTTAACTAATTGTTTCATGATCTATAGGGAGTTAAGCGAGCTATTTCTCCCTAAAGATGCATCTATTCAGGGAACCACTACCATCCTAGTTAATGATCTCACAAGAGGTTGTTAAAAAATGTCATGAATCTCGAGGTGATATGCTAGACACGTTCCAATAATCTCCCCCTCAATATTACCCAAGGGGATTCAAACTTATGACCTCACTTTAATACCTCTTTTAGGGAATTGAGTTCGATCTTTCTCTCAAAAGATGCATCTATTCAAGAAATCACTACCATCCTAGATAAGGAAATCACAAGAGGCTATTAGACCAAGTCATGAATTTAGAGGGGTATGTTGGACGTGTTCCAACATGACCAACTAGCCCTTAGGTCCCTAGCCCTAGTCCTTAATAAGGTAGAGAAAACTGCTAGGTCCACATGCTTTCAAAACAAAAAATTCAAATTTAAAACATTTTAAAACTCCTTTGGAATCCACTACCAAATAATAACTCGTACATTTTCACCTTCTTACACCTTTACACTCATGAAAATAGGGTGAAACCTATTGATGTTAGGGTTTCCATATACCCCTCATAGCCTTATAGAGCAATTTCTTGTGAGGGAATAAATTTGCTGCAGTATCAATTGTTTTACTTCTGATAGTTTTTGAAAATATCTTTCCAAGTATTATATAGTGGTACAAGTTTAGTTTATAATTTTTGTTATTTTTATCAAAATTTGATGTTTTGAAGATGATATTTCTCTAAAATAGTTAATATATCATGAATTTTACATACATATTTTAATTTTTTATTTCAAATAGGCGATGGACATATTTTATAGAGTATTACATAGTAGATTAGGTGGGTTTTCACTTGTACGAGTAGATAGAGTTTTGCCCTTGTTTGATCACTTGTAGGAGCCTAATATTTAAGGTGTGATCTCATGAGCATCTCGATATATTAGAGGAAGAAAACATGAGACAATGTCTATTTTTATGAGATCCATATTATGATGGTATACCTAATTATAAGGTTTAATGCTCCTTGATACATTTTTATTTATTTTTTTGGAGTTTGAACTTTGATTAAGACAAGTACACAAGTTCTCTATTCTGATTACATGTTTGATACATGTGTGAAACTTGTAGTCTTGGTTTAGTTAGAGTTGAAAATAGGCACAGTGATGGTGATAATTATGGTGTTGTATATGTTCATGTGAATTTGAGCATTAGCATGACATGATCATGTATGCAAGTGACAAGTGGTGATTTAGGTTCAATTTTAGGAGTTTTTTCTTATCTTTTGGATATTTGTTTGGTTCCTTAAATATTGAACTCTATTGTACATTTATTTGGAAAATTAAATCTAGAGTTGATCTAGTGCTTATGTCTTGATATTTATAGGTTATCTTAGTTTGTAGGTTACTAATGTGATGGTGAGTTTGCATGTTGCATTAATTGAGGATATTTGAGTTATGTAGTTGTATAGGTTGACCACCTATTTGGTTGTAGTGGAATGACTTACATGTGTCTATCTTTTTCATTATGGTGAAAATTAAGTTAGTTGACCTTTTCTATGGTGATTTGTACATTGGTATGTTGCATTAATATGAGATGATGGATAGTTGGAGTGCCTATATTATTGGTTATTGATAATTGTAGCATGTTGTTTTATCACGATCTCCTAGATAGTTTTAGTAAGATTCTTAATAAGAGATTTTGTCAATGATGTTTTGGTGGTGGTTATATTTTATTTTCTTGGAGATCTTGGTTTTACTTTATTATTTGGAGTTGTTGAAATCACAATTGAGTGTGTGTATAATAGGAGAAATCTTGAGTTAGGATATGATTATCAATATTCCATGAAGAGATTTGACATATAATTCAATGACCAATCTTTATAGTTATGGTGATTCATCACTTAGTGATGTATAATCTTGCATTGTGCTTGTTGGTGCCATGGAGGAGCCCTTTTCTATTTTCTACAATGGGTGTTATTTGACATTTTTGAAGACATTATATTTTTCCATTAGTATATGCAAAGGGAAAATAGTTTGTGAACCATCACCAAAAGACAGACTTTCAGTACAAACCAAAAGTACATATATCAATGGTCACTAAAAGTGCTAAGTTAAAGAGAAACCCAACCAGATAGATCACAAGAGTAACCCGATACAAGTTTACATAGTTCAACATGAAAGTGTTGAAGTATAAAATGACAGAGAAGAAATAGAGGAACTCGACAGAGCAAGGGAACCTGACGGACAGTTCACAGAAGGAACACTGAAAGAAAGACAAACTGACAACAGAGAAACCTGAGCATCAGTACACCATTCCATTATTCCCAAAAAATGGTACCAGAGGTAGATCTCTTAATTGGAAAAGTTTAAATACTTAAGAGAAAAGATCATACAATGAAAAGGTACAAGCTAGACAAGAGTATTGAGAATAAAAATTTAGAGATACAAATCTTCTATGAACAATATAAAGAAGCTAGAATCAAGATGAGACAGTTGCTGGATGAAAGAAATATTATGGCATCTCGCTGTAATGAAATAGAATACCATGAGGAAGAGATACCTGATCTATTTGAGTTATCACAATCTACAACTAGCAAATCATCAGACACATCAGAAGAAAGAATCACAATTCTGAATGAAATCAATCAACATTTTGCTGGACAAGTGAAATCTCTACAAATCGGTCAAGAGAGAGATATGGTAAGAATGATTGATGTCATGAACAATGATAGACAAGTTGAGTAGGAAAGAACACTAGCTATTGATGACATGAGGAAGATTACTAAAAATCTACAAGAGAAAGAATTAGAAATACAAAGACTTACAAAACATCATCATGAGATCACCAATCAGATTATTCTTATGAGTCAAGAGGAAAATAGAATGAACATAGAAATCATTGAAAGAATAGAAGCTATCAGTGAGCTAAGAGAAGAAAATGAATAGCTGAAACACAAAGTGAGAATTCAGCAACAAAATAATGACATAATCAAGAGAGCTGAAGAAAGCAACAAAAGGATGGATGATTTTCTGGATGGACAAAGAAGAGTCAACAACAATACCGAACTAGGGTATATTGAAAATAAATAAACACCAAACCAAGCTGATCCAAAGAATGTCTACACAAATACAAGATGAAGAAAGAAGTCATACAATCACCATGGAAAACCAAGCCACACATCAAATGTTTGTAGGAGAAAAATAAAAGGTATCCCTAAATCCACACCTTCATTCATAGGAAATTATTATAAATGTAACAAGAAAGGACATAAAGCATATGAATGTAAATCTGAGGTGAAACAGCCAAAGAAGGAAACCTACATGGAAAAATATTGTCCTACTTGCAAAATGCATGGGAACACATCACTTGAATGCATGAAGAAGAAAAGGCAAGCATGGATTCCTAAAGAAAATGAAACTGCTTATCAACCAAACATAGTCGGTAACTCATATGTTTGGGATTACAATACATGGGAAAATTGCATAGCATGTGGAAGATTTGGACACATTTCTGCAAACCATATGAGACAATGGATGAGAAAGTCTAGGATCTGGACTAACCTTGGAATGGCATGTCTACACTGTCATAAAATTGGTCATCTGAGAAAAGATGACAAAGACTGAGTGACAAAGACAAGCACCTTTGCCAATGGAAACACCATTGAAGACATCAGGAAGATGAGAAACAAAATGTGGAGGAAAGCTACAAACACTGATGAATCTAGACCAAGAAATGCAAATGGTGATACCTTATCTAATGGATCTGGTGACATCACCACCCCCACCTAAGAAGAACAAGTAAGTATGGAACTGCATAATACCAAGTTATATTTTGCATTAGTTCCATTATACATTGATGAAATGCCAAACTAGCATGATTAAAGATGCACTATGGTATTACTTGCTATGATTCTATGAATTCAATCTCATCGGTTAGTGCTTACCAAAAATCATCGATGTACATACAAAGATAATTTGTCTATGCTTACTGAGAATCATTGGTTAACACATAAATGCTAATCCGCTAGTGTAAATTGAGATCCATTGGTACCCATGTAAAAAGACAATGTTGTCTTCGCCATATACCGAGATCTATCGGTAAATAGTCAAATAAGTTGACACCCTACTTGAGCATCGTGTTCTCATCGAGAATAAAGTGTGTATGCTACCCAATGACTCCATCTTCAAACACAGAGAAGTGGGCGAGCATTTATGACATGACTTAGGGAAAAATTCTATAAATAGTCGACAGAACAACACATTTGTTCACAAAGCAATTTGAGTGAAGAAGCAGAGTGAAACCAAAGCACGAAGTGACCAGATTACAGAGCAACCTCTAACCTGTTCACAACACTTAGAAAGATTCCCAACAATCACAAAAGGTTGAAGTAAGTAACAACATTCACCAAGAACTCCATTTTCTTTTACGGGAAAAAGCCCTAAATTCTGAAATGATAACAACTACTTCAAGAACCTCCGAGCTCAAGATTGAAAAGAATAATAAGGTCAATCTAATCAAGAATAAAACTTGCAAAGAAACTCATTATAAGATCTATACCAAGGTTTCTTCACAACCCAACAACGCTGGTGCATTCTCTAGTATACCAGCTAGGGTTTTACTTATTGAAGACGTCCAAGTTTCTATTCACTGCAAGATTGCAAAAATAGGAGATATTGATGTTTTGCAAGCCTACAAAAAGCTTTGCAATGATGATGGAACAATCAAAGAAGAACATAAGCACATTGAAGTGAAAGGGCTCACACATGCTTTATTATTCCTGAAGGAATTCAAGACTGAATGGATTCGGTTAGTACTGAGCATAGTACATGACAAAAATATATGGCTGGATGAGCCAAAACTGATAACCAGGGATGTTAGACACATTGTTACTGGTGTATTGTCTTAAAATGGAAGAAATTCCATGTTAAGAAAATTTAGCCCTCCTTAGGTGATGTTTTTGACCACCATCACATTGTCCTTTCATTTCTTCATCCTCTCTAACTTTTGTGTCTATTTAGGACCCTGATTGGGCCTCTCTAGACACCTCCCATCCCATCTGGCATGTTTTCCAGGGGTCCTGACCCCCTGTGTCAAGGTTGACCTCAACCTTGACCTAGGTCAAGAAAAACCTTGACCTTGACCTAGTTCAAGGATGACCTCGACCTTGACCTGGGTCCCCCTTTCAAATCTGGAAGCCTGTCAGCTTCCGGAGATCATCAAAAATTCATTTCCCGCTTCCAAGTCAGCTATTTTGGGTTCCGAAGTGAAAAATATTAAATTATATTTAATATAGGTCCTCTTATAGGGGCATGGGTTTAATTGGAATTTAATTCTCCAATGTCGGCCTCTCTAGAAGATTGTGCCATAGTTTCATATAAAAGGAAGTTCTCTCCTCTCATTTTCTCTAAGTCATGTGAAACAATAACCGCTAAGCACAAGATCCATCAACTAAGTGAAATAAAGCAAGAAGTCATCAAGAAAAAATTTCAATCATCCATTGTTTTACATGTTCTCAAAATTTCAAAGTGTTTAATTCTTCCTCTCAAGCATTCAAGTTCTCCATTGAAGATCAAGGATTCAAGCTTTCAAGCCTTTGAAGGGATTTGGTTCAAGAATTCGAGATTCATCATTCAAACCCTAGATCTATCCATCATGGTGGAGTGATCTTCCTTCAAGATCCTTTTGTGCATCTTCAAACATTCATTCATTCTCCCTTGTATGTGGATTCCAAGTATACAATCATGGAGGTTTATGGTTTCTAATTGAGTCCAAGCTTTCATATCTACATACTTATTTACATTCAAAATACAATTTCATATCTATTTGAGTGTCACAACTTCATTATTAGATTTACTTCTACTACATGCAAGAATTATTTATTTCAATTATTGATTTCAAGGTTAATTCCTAAATCATGGTTTGACTAAGGCAAACCCCTCTCCCAACAAACAAACCCTTTTTCTTGCAGGTACATGTTTGGAATAGCACATCAGGACGGATATTCAGATACCCTTTTCAGAAAACTTTTGAGATTCGAAAATAGAATTTTAGTCTGAGAATTTTTAGGTCGATTGTGACTTAGGGCACAATCAGAAATTTTGGCAAATGGTGACATTGACTTGAGGGTGAAAATTGGAACTGTCTCAGAATGGAAAAATGATTTCTAGGTTTTATTCGTCTCTGTGTTTCTATTCCATATTTGGTCTTAGATTTTCCAAAAACTCAACACAGGCTTCAGAAAATAGCATTCTTTGATTTGAAATATTTAAATGTTAGTGCATTTATCCTATTCAATTCAATTAAAGTTCTTAATCTTTCTAAAACTATCACATATCCTCTTTTATAAAATGGGAACTAGGGTTTCTGTCTTTAATCCATATCCTTAATAGGTTGATTTATTTATGCATTAATCCTTTCTTTAGGGTTAATCAATTTGGATCTTCCCTTTGGGCATTTTGGGATTAAAGGAATAATCCTACCCTCCTCACACACACACACATCTATAATCATCCATAAATAAACAAAAAAAAATTCTTAAATGCAAGATCTCCTATGTTACATTTTGGTGACCCTACACCTATACATTTTAGATCTTTACATTTTGGTGAACACACGATAGAAAACTCTTTCTTTTTTGGTGTTAGATGCTTTTCCTCTTTTCCTTAAGAGATTAGATTTTGCATACATACTAAAATAGTTTTCTTTTATGCTCTTGCATTTTAATATACAAAAATACAAAAAAAAAATCTACATACTCATAAAAAAATAAAATAAAAACACTTCTTGCATTTCATTCAGTATGAAGATCTTTAAGATGCTTTGGGGTATGGCTATTTTTCTCATTATGCTTCTTTTAGTACCTCTCTATAGTAATTATGATGTTTATGAAAGTATCATTCATTTCATTATGTTTGTTAATCTTCATGTTTCACTTGCTTATGCTATTTTGAGATTAACTAATACTAGTCTTCCTACTTTCAAAAATTTCATTAAGGATTTGTGTAGTCTTCCTAATCCCCATCCTATCAATCCTAATCCAATTCCAAATATTCCTATTCCTATTTCTCCATCTTCAATCCCTAGTTCTTCCCACATTTATGATGGGGTTCAAGCTAGGATTCATGATAATGATGTTCAAGAATTCTTTCATTTACCTTCACCTCCCTATCCAATCCATGATGATGTTAAAGGGAAAAACAAGGAAACCTATTCTTATCCCATCATTCCACCATACACAACATTTTCTCATGAACACCATAATCAATCTCCTCCTATCAAAGCTTTGCAAGATAGGTACACTACCGGATATACTACGGTGGATAAACAAGGCTATAAAGGTTTAGGGCTTGGTATCAATGAACAAGGCATTAAAAACCTGATTCATTCATCTCCTAAACAAGATATTCATGGTATAGGTTTCCTACCTCCTCCAATCAAGGTAGTGGATCTTAACCACCATCCTCCTCTTTATGTTCTTCTTCCAACACCTTCTTTAGATCACCCTGATACTCCTCAAGATGTGGCTAAGAAAGTGTATGTCCAATTAATGAATTCTAAGGAAGAAATATTCAAACCTATTCTAAAAAATGCTCTCTCTAAATACAAATGTCCTTTTCGTTATAGTAATAGACATTTACATGCTGATTGTGTGCATTTCAAGTTATATGTTCGAGAAAGAGCTGCTTTGGGAATTATATCTCACTCCCATGCAATATTACAATTTATTCAAAATTTTGATATAGGGCATTCCCCTTGTTCTTCTATAAGTTAGATCATATTTCTGCTCTTATTCTTAACTGGGGGGCAAGAGGTATTTTATTCCAGTCTTCTAGGATCCATTTTTGCTCTTAGCATGTTTTTTTTTTGGAGTTTAATTGGTTATTTTTTCTATATTCTATCCCTATAAATTTTTCATGATATCTTTTATAGGACATTTATTTTGTAAATATATCTCTTTGCTATGAAATCTCTTGATATAATTTAATATATCCCTTGCTTTCATCCCTAGGGGGAAAGGTATTTTCCTTCTTCCTCTATCTAAGGATCTACTTTCCTTAGCTTAGTGGCATTTGTTTATCATATAACATTAAGATGTATGTTTTTTACTATGGATACCCTCTTATATGGGAGGTGATTGTCCTAGGTCATCACCTCTTCTTTATTTTGCAAACTATGTTCTTGATAAACTCTTGCCCTTTCTTTGGTTAGAGTTTGACTCCTTCCGAGATTCCTCTTCCTCTTCATAGCAAGGGGCTAGATGATTGAATCTTTGGTCCCTCTTTTCTTTGGAAGATGACATTTTATCCTAAGCATTCCTCTATGGTGGGGTCCTTGATGATAAGATCTCTTCCTCTTTGAGGATTCTTTTTCCATATGCAACATATCCATTTCACAATTATCTATGTTCTTAGAGGTAAGGGTCAATACTCTTTTCTAAGGATATAGTGTATATTGTTGTTAAGTTGGATATCTCCTTACTTTGTGAAGTAGGTATCCTCTTTCTCTTCCTTATACTGCCTAGTGGGTAGTCATGATAAGGAGGGGGCATATATAGGGTCTCCCTTATACTATATTTTACATTTACATTTTACAAACATGCTAAATCCTCAGAAGGTAACGCACATAAGTTGCTAAATCCTAAAGAGACACACATTTTTAAATTTTACAATATGCCAAATCCTTGGAAGGAAACACACATAAGTTGCTAAATCCTGAAAAGACATGCATTTTACATTTTCCATAGTGATACAAGAATGTAGATATATGGATATTTTAAAAGCCATCAAAAGACGCATTACAATTACAAAGAACAATTAATGGGCAAACATATTGGGCTCTCCCTCCTTGGTGATTCATGGTAAGGTGGGAATCTTACTAGGCGAGGTAATCACTATCTCTTTTATCTCTTTCGCTTTCATGCTAGTAGGATTAGATCATGAAGCTATGTTATCTATAGTGTTTCTCTTGTCTTACTTATGTAATCATGTATGTTTTCTATGATTGATTTCTCTTTACTTCTGTATCTTTATGCATGTATGTTGAGTTATAATCCTTGGTCTAAGGGCTCATGTCCTTGACTTAGTGATGTTCTATCTCGTTGCGATCCACTATAGTCTTTCTTCTAACTTTACCGCGAGTATGTTCAATTTCCATACTCCCGCTAAAGTGGGGGCTTAATGTATCATCTTAAAATGGAAGCACTTCCATTTTAAGAATGTTTAGCCCTCCCTAGGGGATTTGTTTGACCACCATCACATTGTCCTTTCATTTCTGCATCCTCTCTCACTTTTGTGTCTGTTTAGGACCCTGATTGGGCCTCTCCAGACACCTCCCATCCCATATGGAATGTTTTCCAGGGGTCTTCATCCCTTGGGTCAAGGTTGATCTTGACCTTGACCTAGGTCAAGGATGACCTTGACCTTGACCTGGGTCCCCCTTTCAAATCTGGAAGCCTGTCGGCTACCGGAGATCATCAAAAATTCATTTCCTGCTTCCAGGTCAGTTGTTTTGGGTTCCGAAGCAGAAAATATTAAATTATATTTAATAGAGGTCCTCTTCTAGGGGCATGTGTTTAATTTTAATTTAATTCTCCAATGTTGGCCTCTCTAGAATATTGTGCCCTAGTTTCATATAAAAGGAAGTTTTATCCTCTCATTTTCTCTAAGTCATGTGAAGCAATAACCGCTAAGCACAAGATCCATCAATTAAGTGAAATCAAGAAAGAAGTCATCAAGAAAAAATTTCAAGCATCCATTGCTCTACATGTTCTCAAAATTTCAAAGTTTTCAAGTCTTACTCTCAAGCATTCAAGTTCTCCATTGAAGATCAAGGATTCAAGCTTTCAAGACTTTGAAGGGATTTGGTTCAAGCATTCAAGATTCATCATTCAAACCCTAGATCTATCCATCATGGTGGAGTGATCTTACTTTGAGATCCTTTTGTGCATCTTCAAATATTCATTCATTCTCCCTTCTAGGTGGATTCCAAGTATACAATCATGGAGGTTTATGGTTTCTAATTGAGTCCAAGCTTTCATATCTATATACTTATTTACATTCAAAATACACGTGCATATCTATTTGAATATCATAGCTTCATTATTAGATTTACTTCTACTACTTGCAAGCATTCTTTATTTCAATTATTGATTTCAAGGTTAATTCCTAAATTAGGGTTTGACTAAGGCAAATGCCTCCCCCCAACAAATAAACCCTTTTTCTTGCAGGTATAGGTTTGGAACAACAGACCATGACAAAGATTTGGATACCCTTTTCAGAAAACTTTCGGGATCCGAAAATAGAATTTCAGTTTGAGACTTTTTAGGTTGATTGTGACCTAGGGCACAATTGGAAACTCTGGCAAATGGTGACATTGACTTGAGGGTGCAAATCAGAACTATCTCCAAACAGAAAAAGATTTCTGGGTTTTGTTCGTCTCTGCGTTTCTATTCTAGATTTGGTCTCAGATTTTCTAGAAACTCAACATAGGATTCAAAAAACAATATTCTTTGATCTACAATATTTCAAGGTTAGTGCATTTCTCCTATTCAATTCAATTAAAGCTCTTAATCTTTTTAAAACTATCACATATCCTCTTTTATAAAACAAGAACTAGGGTTTCTCTCTTTAATCCATATCCTTAATAGGTTGATTCATTTATGCATTAATCCTTTCTTTAGGGTTAATAAATTTTGATCTTCCCTTTAGACAATTTGGGATTAAAGGAACAATCCTACCCTCCTCACACACACACATATATAATCATGCATAGATAAAAAACCAAAAATTCTTAAATGTAAGATCTCTTATGTTACATTTTGGTGACCGCACACCTATACATTTTAGATCTTTACAACCGGTTATACCATAACCGATAAAGTAAAGGCACTAAAGCACCCTCCTTGAACTGACATTGAAAAGAACACAAGAGAAGCATGGGACGAAAGAGGATTAAAGGTATCCACCATCAACGATGATGAAATGAAATTTGGAGCATGTATCTTAGGATACAATTTATTTTAGGCTAGCAGGATGAACAATATTACATCCGAAGTAGTGGATACAACATACAAAATTGTCAAGAAGGCATTGCAGTTAGATCTTTCAGAACTTCTACTGAGGCAATTAGATGAGAACATGAGAACAATCAGGACTGCAAAGTCTAACTCATGTAAGTTTGGTTCACTCATTATGTGCACATTTTTCTATTTTCAAGAATCCTTCCCATCTATTGGCATTGTCAAATGGGACACTACCCGACCAGTGACCACACAGATTAGTGAGTTCATCAAATCACTAGGAGATAATTTTGAATCAGTCAAGGATGAATACTTCGCTGGATTCAAAGAAATAATGTAGAAGAGAGTGAGGATACCAGAACCAATGGTAGAAAAATACAAGACTGAAATCTATTTTATGGTGGACACTGATTACACCTATATCAAACCAGCTGCACCGAGGACATCATGGTTGGCACCGCTTGACTATGGGGTTAACATAGATCAAGCAACAAATGCTATTGAGGCATTGATTAATGAACCATTGGACAAATCAAAACCCAAGTTAGGAACTTATACAGAAGCCAAGGAATGGATAAAAACTGGCTTAATTATGAAAAAGTTTGATAGGAAGAAAGATAAAATGGTTAAGACTTTAAAGAAAAATTTATCAGTGAATGAAGAGGAAACAAAATATATAGAAGAAACCAAAGGTTAGTCACCCATTGGTGAAGTTGAGAAGGTGAGTGACTCAGAATACACAGAGTCCAATGCACCACCCCCAAAGAAATCTAGGACTACTGCTACATCTAGGACCAAAATTTAGACAAAAAAGGTTGGAAGTCCTTCACTGATCAAGAAAGGTCAAGTAAGGACCTATAAAAGAAAGCCTCAAATAGGGAAAAAGGGACCGAAAAAAAGAAGAAAGTTCATCATAACTAAGGAAGACATAGAGGACACCAAAAAAGATGAACAACCTATTAAGAATAAGTTCCCTACCACCATTGATGAGGTATGTGCATCAATGATTAATTTAGGATCAATAACTGACACCAAGATTAGGAAATGGCTAACATTGGATCCCAAGGATCAAAATAAGATAGAGGAGGAAATTATCACAATGATGAGCATATTCAAATATGTTCCAATTAAGTTTGAAGATAAAATTCCAAAAGAACTTATTGATAGATTGTCGGCTAGGTCGACATATTCTCTAAAAGAAGAGAAACATATAAGGGAAAGAGTCCTAGTTTCAATCATGCCACCTGAATCTAAGATGGAAGAGATTCAAGAAATGATTGAGAAACACTCCAATAGGTTCTCCCCAAAGCTAAGAGCCTATGAGGTGCTAAAGGGACATCTAATTAAACTTGATAGAAAAAGTGAGGATAAATGGAGAAAGATACTTAATCTATCAAAAAGGGATTCAAGCCTTGAGCCACAAGTAACTCTTACCAACAAGCCACACAATGCTAAAGATCAGGCTACACTGAGCCCAAAGCACATTACTATAACTGATGATGAGGATGTAAATGAAACAACATTGAAAACAATAGGTAAGAAGGATATGGACACTATAGATGAAACATGGCCGTATAATATTATCATTGATATTACCGGAGGAGATCCTACAGATGAGATACAAAAAGGTGAAGTTGTCACTGTTGTCCCAGCCCAAACTGATGAACATGACACATGTATAGAAGTTGCACAGGTGAACATACCAGGCCAAATGCCACTAATAATACAAGCTATTAACATAATGTCACAAAAGGACAACTCACCCAAGCATGATGCAAGCATACTTGATGATAAGGGTAATGATGAGAAAAAAGATACAACAGATGACCAAAGTGTCATAGGTGGAGCACAACAAAAAATAGATGAAGGGAAGAAAGGAAAAGGTGAAGAAGAGAAGAAAGAAGATGATACTCCTAAGAATACAGAAGGAGATGTTGCAGATACGCCAAAGGTTAACATGGAGACATCCACTACCAACAATAGGAAGATACCAAGTAGCAGACAAAAGACACAACACCACAAAAACCTTCATCTAGCATATATAACAAAGCAAAAGATCTTGCTTTGGTAGTACATTCAAGTGCTTCCCACTCAACATCCAAGAAGAATAAGAAGACAAAGAAGAACAAGATGCATGTAACACTTGATGAAATCATTGAAATACCGAAATGTGACCCTTCTACATTGGATTT
This sequence comes from Thuja plicata, assembly GCA_018584345.1. Lineage (NCBI taxonomy): Eukaryota > Viridiplantae > Streptophyta > Pinopsida > Cupressales > Cupressaceae > Thuja > Thuja plicata. The sequence goes on along the minus strand of MU225113.1, from coordinate 1,231,367 downwards.
TGAATTTCTAAAAAAGTGTGGAGAAATAAGTTAGAGAAAAGCTATGAAAGAAAAGCTAAGGAAAGAACACAAATAATCCTTAGTGCTGGAAACTACAAGAGATATATTGACACAAATTGTTCCTGACATAGATGTTGATAAAAATGCCCCCATCCTTGATCAACTTGCCATTCTAACCAAGGCCATCACATCTCAGAATGTGGATGCATAAAAAGCAATTGAAGAATGAGAAGAAAAAAAATATAAGTACAAATTAATAGGAAAGATCAGCCAAGAAGTGGCAGTCAATAAGGTAAAGCTTTCAGAACTAGCAGATGAATTAGATCCACTAATTTCTAAAGCTATTGCCTTAATACAAAAGTTATGCACTTTAGAGGAAATCACTAAGGAAAATAGTGATAAGATTGCACAAATAGATTCTGATCTAAATACAAGTGCACAAGGTCTAACCAAAAATGACAATGCAATCAAGATGCATTTGGAAAATATTATGAAATCTAGAAGGTTGAGATAGGAAATTATAGAGGCAGAAACCAAGTTTAGAGATGAGGTTACCGAGCTACAAGCTCTAATGCTACCACATATTACACTTCTACAACAACACATGACTTTGGCAAGACAGTTAATTACCACCCATAGGATGTCTATAGCAGACAACATCTATGATATGCATGCCTGAATCACACTGGAGCAAATGGCTCCTGAACACCTAAATGAGAAATGGGAGAAACTGATGGAAGACATGACAAATTCCCATTCCCATATTTTTGATAAGTTTTAAGTATACACCTTTTCCCTTACTATCAAAAAAAGGGGGAAAATGATATGTACATTTAGGAACAATGATATGTACAATAGTAAAAAGGGGAAGAATGATATGGAGATAAGGTGAAAAAGGGAGTTTAGTATAAAGACAAGTGTACATGTATATACATATAATTTACTAACATATACATAGGGGGAGTCATAAATGACAAGGAAAACACATGGTGTACATACTACACAGTTTAGTATTTTGCACATATCAATTTTTGAACTAATGTCAAAGGGGGAGTTTGAAGACATTATATTTTTCCATTAGTATATGCAAAGGGAAAATAGTTTGTGAACCATCACCGAAAGACATAATATTAGTACAAATTGAAAGTACAGATATCAAAGGTCACTGAAAGTGATAATTTAAAGAGAAACCCGACAAGACAGATCACAAGTGTAACCTAACACAAGTTTACATAGTTCAACCCAAAAGTGTTGAAGTGTAAATTGAGAGAGTGGAAACAAAGGAACCCGACAGAGCAAGGGAACCTGATGGACAGTTCACAGAAGGAACACCGAAAGACATAAAAACCAACAACAAAGAAACTTGAGCATCAGTACACCATTCCATTATTTCTAACAATTTTTAGTTTCATTGACACAAGATGGTTATATTAATTTAATATATTAAGTTAATTGGAGATGTTAATTGTTAGCAATGAGGGACTCTTAGAGTCTTTGGTGAGGTGACAATTTATGAATTGTCAATTTTGATAGGTGATCCTTGGTTTAGAGGATAGTTTTGGTGTTGTGTCATGATAGAGTCTTGATTTCTCATTAGAGTATTGACATGGTATAGTTAGATCATGTTTTCATTATATGCTCTTGATTTCACATACATGTAGTCGAAACTTTGATGGCGGTTCTTGATAGATCTCTAGGTATTGAGTACATTGGACCTTTGATTGTGAATTTCATGAGAGTGAAATGTTACATTTGGATATGATCAATTATAATTGAACCATACTTGGAGCTTAACTTGTATTGAGGTAGTTGTTAAGATATTTACTCTTTGGAGGTTTCAATAGTAAGTAGAAGGAGCCTTCACTAGGTTTTAAACAAGATTTCATGATGGACCTAGAGATGAGATTATTTTTGGAGAGAGTCATTGTAGTTAGGTGTATCTTGGAGGAGAAATATCATTCCCCAATCTTTATCTACTTGACAAATAATCATCTAAGAGATAAATTATCATCCTATTTTTCTCCTCATGGATATGTATCTTGAGCTATGCTTGCTGGTTTTAAAGGATATATTTGAGGATTTTGTTGGCATGTTTATATCCTTGTACATATGTGTTTGATTATGTACCTTATGAGGAGATTAGGACATGTGATTGGGATTATTATAAGTTATGAGAGTGTATTTTAGTGTGATATTCTTTTGTTAGAGAGGAATACATCAATGGCAGCTTATGAGATACATATATTTTTTTAGTCTTTGAGATGAAAAATTGGCGTTGTGAGATTTTTTCATCTAGGTTTGTGAGGAGATCTTAGTACTTGACACAAACTAGTATTTTGAGGTGTTGATAGAAGGATTTGTGTGGGATATGATTTATAGGTTTCCCCTCTTTGTTCTATGGCTATTTCCTAGAGATTTATATTTATATAGTTTCTTTTGGTAGACTTGGGAGAGTTATGATGACATGTTGTAAGAGAGTATTATGATTATCCATAACTTTTACATGGTTTAATTACTATCCATACCTTGGTATTATTGAAAATTCCTAATAAATGAGAGGGAGGTGAATCAGTTATTCCCACACAAGTTATAAAAATGCTCCTCTATCAGTCGGCTCATAAAATAGTATTAAAAACTACATAGTTGTTGGTTAAGCACATCAAACATCCACATAAAAATGTAAGCATTAAGGATACAAAAACACCGACATAGAGAACACCAAGATTTTTATGCGAAAACCCACGATGGGAAAAACCATGAAGAAGCTAATTCTCATGAAATGTATAACACCTATTAAGGTGACACCGACATGGTGATTTTTACAAGGGCACACTGTCAGATACACAAAGGCTCACTATCGATACACAAAGGCTCACTACTAATACATTGAGGCTCACTGCCGATACACAAAGGTAGATATCATAATAGAATCACAAAATGTACAAATTGAATATGAACATACATGATCAACTCCACAATTAAGCTCTATCACTATGACCACTAGTAAAACATCAAAGGATTGATCTAATTCTTTCGGTATGCAAGCACCGATAGGATCTTCAGTCTGTCACAAAGAATTCCACTACTCACATTTTGTTGTTGCAAGATTTCTCAACCACAAACCATGTTGATTCTACTCAAAATTTGCACATGGATACAAGGAAATTCTTCTTTATTTATATTAGTATCTAATCTTACATATGTTGGCTTCACACCAAATGTGTGACAACCCTAATGCTAATAATTTTACAATTACATTTAATACATAGAAACAATCGTGGGACCAATTACATGCTCCACTATGACCCACAAATAGGTCACACTTAAGATGTTATAATGTATATTACATTTTCCAAGGGCTTCTACAACAAAGACCAAAATATATGGCCATCGATAGATGAATCACCATTATACATTGTAGTCGATATACCAAAGGCATCTGATGAATTTGCACAACTGTCTAGATACCTCTAGAAACTTTGTAACCAACACAAGCACTAGATACTAATATAATAAAACACCAAAAATATGCCAGTGCACAAAAATGAATAGATCATGAGTAGGACAGTGTATACTACCAATGAATACCAGGAGCACCAAAAATGTTCATGTTGAACCTGTCTTGTGTATAACCGAAACTCCTATTGCATAACCAATAATCAAAAGGTACATAACCAAAAATGCCAATAACCAATCGATACTGCTAGAGTGTCGGTATGTAGATTTTGATATCAATAAAAATCAATTCTAGCAATAAATCGATAAATCTAACAATCTCCCCTTGGTATTGATGGAAAAACACCGAAACAACAAAAAATCCAGAATTCCAAAAAAACTCCCATTGAGTAAATGCAACATATATTCTCTTTTTCTCTCCCCCTTATTTCCACAATGGAAAAAGTAAAAAAACTAACAAAGTAAGCTCAAAGTAATATAGCCAACTTCATGGAAAATACCTTTGTATGTCTCTCCTTCAGAATAGGAAAATCCTTCTTCCATTTATCAATTTATGTGTCCATCCGAGCACACAAACTGGCACAATCCACCAACATGTCAAATGAATTCATCTAATCTAAGGAATGAAACCTCTATGCAAAATCCTCTACATCAGCTAGGATTCTGAAAGCAAACCCAAACCAGACCTCAATCATGTCTCTCACTAGCCAAAATGTTTTTATTAGATCTTCTCTCTATCTCTACAGTAGCGACCACTCTGTTTGAAGTTCACCAAATCTGAATCTTCATTTTCCATCTTGATCCTTGAAAAAATCATATGAATTTCCAAGCTCATGCAATTATTTCTCAATTACTTTACTCTGTGCTTTGAAATTGTCTACAGTGGCAGGCCACCGAAGACAATACTTGTAAATATCTTCAATCTCCTTCTCACACTTCTTCATCTCGTAGATAACTTTAGAGAGTATCTATTTTGCAATGTCATAATTGAAACAACTCAATATCAACATTCATAATTAAATCTATCGGTAACATACCAGACACACTAGAGTCTACAATATTTCTACTAATCAGATGATTAATCAACAACTTTGTCACCATCTTCGTATCCTCCAAAGAAAATTTGATCCAAAAACCATCAAGCTTTCCATATCATCATTGTCCAACATAGTTATCATTGTACACAAATCCATACATACAAACTTTCCCAGAGAGGGCACATAACTCTCCATATTTTATTCATCTTCTTCAACTTCCATCTTGCCTACAACATTTTCTTCTTCACTTTTCTCTTCTTCCTCATCTTCTGAAATTGTAACTATTTCTTTTCTTTTCTCACTTGTCTTCAACTTATTTGGTTTAGGAGATGAACCACCAAAAACTTATTCTAGATAATTTTGATGAGATTAGGAAGCCTTGTCACAATGAATTAGAGGCATAGCCCCAGAACAACCAACCCAAAATAAATATTCATCTGTAAAGTAGAAAATTATTCCTTGCATGCACTCACACTGTCCTCCAAGAAACTCAGATATCTATAAATCTACTTACTGACAGGAATTTCGGTCCTCCACACAAGGTTCTCATTCTTCGGTAAAGATTTCATAAATTAGAATACTAGGCACATCAACAATGAACCAAACTTGAATGCATATCCATCTTCAACATAATTTTTCACATTCTCGAGGAATTTGTCCAGAAACATTTTACACAAATCTATTTGCACATTCTCCTTCACCATCTTGTATGAAAAATATATAGCTAAATTAGAAGTGATGAAATACAACTGATTGTATGTTTGAAGTAATTTTTTCGATAGTCAACCGAGTTACAGATATGATGATAGACATTATTAGTTAATGTATTGTCATTGATGTCAACTTATTTGAGTATAATTATGTTAACAAATATATATTGTGGATTGGAGATCTAGAACAAACAAAGTTTATGTGGTCATTAAATGAAGATTTATGTATACACCAAGAGACAGTGAACACTGAGTAAACATAGTGTATACCGAGCACAATGATAACTGAGCTAGGGATCGCCGACACAACACGGGATTGACTGAGCAGTTAAATCAAACTGAGGCCAAATAGAATGATGAGTTGTAAATTAATGATTTCAAGGTAAATGATAAGGTTTGTTATGTTGATCAAACGGTTATGAAAATTCAAGGAAGATCAAATGACAAATATTAAAACATGTTTTTAACACAACTGCCAAGGATGGTTTAAGCGACAAAATCAATGATGGAGATTAAGAGGAAAAATATAAAGGCTGGAAATTAAATGAGTTATTATGTCTATATAAGAGATGATAGATTAATTTTGAATCACATGATGCTATGATCAACACATGCGAAGTTTATGCATGAGTGATCAAAGTGGTTAAAGACAAAATCGAGCATTTTCTGCAGACATCACTGAGCGATAGAGGAAAGAGCATTACCAAGCATAAAAGAGTATGAAGAATCATATGAAATAAAGTAAACAAATTGATCAGAGGTATTATGTACTTAGCATAGATATGAAAATCTACAAACATAGTTGTATTTGAATCATATCATTACTATATCAGTTTAACCATTGTTATAGATAAATCTCTTAACCGAGTAGGATGTGCAAGTCTTTATTATGAAATTCTAATGAATATTGAGTGTTTTCTTGTTGAACCCATAGTGAATTATTGGTCAAGAGAGAACTATTATTTTTAAATCCTCTAACCAGGTCACATTTAACAGTGTGCATTGTAACCTTTAACAGGGTTGTCTCTTAACCAAGCTCACTTTAGAAGAGTGAAATATTTTGGGTTACCGGTCCCAGGTATTTTTTCCCTTAGCAGGTTTTCCACATTAAAAAATGTGTCAATGTGTATGATTGTTAATTTTTTTTACACATTAATTTATCTATATTGATCGATAATCACAGTATTAATTTACTAATACTCGGTAAACACTATATGACTAAAGTTTGAAGATACATTTTACATTTCACTGAGTTGATTTATATATTTGAAATTGTTATTATATACATCTGGAAGAATTTGGGACTATAGGATAATTGGGAGACAACTGATTCACCCCCCTCTCAGTTATTCTAACAATTGGTATTAGAGCATACAATGCTTAGAAGGAAAGTTTTGAAGGACTTAAGCTAAAGATCACAAGATGTATAAGAGAGATGCACCGAAGCTAAACAAGGAGAACTTCTCAACATGGAAAAGTAGAATGAGACTATACCTATCATGTATTGGAGATGGCATTGCAATATATCTAGATAATGAATTCATCCTTCCTACTGGACCCTTGATTGTTAATCAGATGAAGGAGAAACATGAACATAATGTTATAATGATGGAGATTGCTTCTTCACTTATCGATGCTGAATTTGAATATATCAAGACATGTACATCAACCAAGCAGATGTGGGATAAGATTACACTATTTTATGGAGGAGATGAAAATGTACAGAGAGCTAAAGATGAAAGTCTCCGAAGAAAATTTGATGATATGAGAATGAAAGAAGGAGAGAACATAACATAGTACAGTTTCCGACTCAAAGAAGTTGTGAATGTTATTCGAGGAGTAGGTGGAACTATTGATGAAGAAACTATTGTGAGTAACATTCTTAGAACTTTAGTGCCTATTTATTCTATAAGAGGCTCTGCAATACATGAAATGAGAGAAGCACCTTGAAATAATATTACTGTTGATAGTCTTGTTGGAAGATTGATTTCTTTTGAGCTGAATAACTTTGACAATAGTGTTGTACCTACTATGGAATCTGTATTTATGTCTTCATTGAAAATTAGTAAATCTGGTAGTGAACACATAATCAGAAATAACAGTGATAGTGACAGTGATGATAAGGAACTTGATGAACTTGAAGCATTAATGGTTAGAAGATTGCACAAAGGTAAAGGAAGATATAAAGGAAAACTACCTTTGATATGTTTTAACTATAAAGAAATTAGCCATTTTGCTACAAGATGCCCTAACAGAAAGAATGATGAAAGAAATGATAGATCTAATGATAGAAAAGATGACGGAGAATACATAAGAAACTGACAGTATGATAGAAGGAATGATCGAGATTACAAAGATAAAGGCAAAAGGCTTGTTACAATGCTGAAGATAAAGATAATGATAGTGGTTTTGACAGTGATGAAGACATTGAGACAGTGTTTGTAGCTTTGAAAGATGATTCAGATGAAGATGAAAGGTATGTTGAAACATCACTTATTTCTAAAGTTAGTAAGCATGAGATTTGGGTTATTGATAGTGGTTGTACACATCACATGATTGGAGATAAAGGAAAATTTGAATTTATTGAACATTATGATGGTGGATCTATTAGAATGGGAAATGATACACCTTTTCAAGTAAAAGGAAATGGAACTATATTGCTGAACAATCAAATCAAATGTGAGAATGCATATTGGGTAAAAGGACTTAATTATAATCTGTTGAGTGTTTCACAGTTGAATAAAATAGGTCACTGAGTTGCATTTGAGAATATAAAAGCTAGAATATATGATGAGACATGAAACTTGATCGGCACTGGTGAAGAATCAAAAGGTAACCTATTCTATCTTGACACTGCTGATGTCATGCCCAAAAAATTACATCCAAAACACAATTTTTTTAAAAGGGATTATATTGGAGTGTTAATTGCAATGGGTAGTTTAATTCAATTTTTCTAAGCTAGGTTTATAGTGTACCACGCTGGAGTGATAGTATACGTTAGAATCAAGAACTATATTTAGGGTCGAGGGGGAATCATGAATGCACGTAAACATCCCTCAACCCTCTAGTTTAAATAACCATGGATCAAGTTGTTTAAGTACTCTAGTTAGGTTCCCGTCCTAATCATGCCCTGAGTAGGGAGATTAACCATAAAGGGGGTTAACTATTTTTGATTTACTAAGGTCTCCTCTATAGGATAATCATTTTGATATGACATTTAAAATAAAACTAATAATGCTGACATAATAAATTATATTCATACCTTAATAGAGTTTAAAGATGCGAGAACCATTCCAATAATTTCTATAAAGGATTAAATCAACATTTTACCAATTCTATTATTTAAATCTTAAATAATGTCTTACTACTATGTTTCATGACTATATATTCACGATGTATTCAAAATCCAATCTCAAAGGCTAGGTAATTTTATTTAAGGTACATTGGTCCATCCAAATCTTATTTATCGTAAATTGATTATTGATATAAAATTCTAGTTGAGATTTCCTTAATTAAATCTCTACTAAATCAGCTACCAATATCATTGGAATTATATTCTTAAGTAGTTTATTAATGGTCCAATTTCAAATCCATTATATTCATTTTAATCCAAGTCCCTTAAAATCTTGAGATATAATATTAAAGGAAACTAGGACCATAAAATTAATTATAGTTGAACTTGTAACATTATTCTTATAATAGCAATTATACTGGCCACATTAAAATAACAATATAAGGCTTTTTTTACATTACCTAAAGTTTAAATAAAAACTTTAATTAATCTCCCTTTTAGGATTAAGATACTTTTATATACCGCAACGATAACTAATTGGTAATTCTAATAAGACTTTATTTCCTAATAATTTTTAAATCCAATATGTTTAATTTCCATGATTAAAATTGAAATAAATCTAAAAAGCCAATAATGTATGGCCATATTAAATTTAAGTAATAGAAAATTGATATTTTGAGCTAAAACATTGGTACATTAATCTCTTCCATTAAGATTGTGATCAAGTAGAATTGCATATCAAGTAATATTAAAATATTATAGATGTGTCAATTACTAAAAATGTTTTTCCCCCATTACTAGAGTAGTAAATTTGATTCCATTACTTATATGTTCTAAAAGTCACCTTTTTAGATTCTAATAGTTTTTTTTTTAAATTCCACGTTCGACATTCCCCACTTCAAATACATTAGTCTATTAATTTACCCATGACATTGTGCTAGGTTATAATACAACACATTATTAACGTCATCTTAATTAAACTTAAATGCTAACTAATAAGGTTTTATTAATAATGAGTACAAATAAATCTCCCTCCAAGAAATGTTTTTGAATCATTTTCCCACAAAAAGACATAACATAAACTCTTATTATAAAGGAGAAGTCAACTCATCAGGCTTATTTGGGCAACCCTAACCCTAATTCAAAGTTAGGGTTAGGGCCCAAATGTAGAAGATGATGAAGAAGAATTTTCCTCTTTCTTCTCTCTCTTTCTTCTTTTTCCTTCATCCTCCAAACCCTAGGCTTATTTTTTTTTGTTCATTGCAGGTCTAGCTAAAGACTTTATGGGTGAGGAAATATGAAATCTAAATCCGTATACTAGTAAACATTTTTAAATCTATGGATGATTTACGGCTGGATATTTCATTTTAATCTAACAAGGCATAGGGGTGAGGGTTTTATTTTATCCCACAAGCATGGAGGATAGTACAAAGAACTTAAGACCCATGTGAGACTGGAGGAAAAAAAACACAGAGGCTGGAAGCAAACAATGCAGGGCTGGAAGCAAAACAACGTAGAGGCTGGAAGCAAACAATGCAAGGTTGGAAGCAAATAATGCAGGGCTGGAAGGAAAACGTGGATTGTCTTGGGAGGTCAGAACCTCCCTCCCCACTGTTCCCCTACATGGGAGTATGGTGGTGGTGGGGGTGTCGACCCCCAAGCCACCCCCACTCTAAGCTTTCTCACCATGCGGGTTGGGGTCTGCTGCGCGCAACCCCTTTCGCTTCCTTTTTTTAAAAATATTTATTTTATTTAAACATTTCAATTACTTCTTTTTAAAGGTTAAGAAAAAAAGTTATTTTATAAAATCAAAATGAGAAAAAAAAGTCATTTTATAAAGTTAAAATGAGATAAAATTTATTTTGTAGGGCTGGAAGCAAAACAACTCACAGGCTGGAAGCAAACAATGCAAGGTTGGAAGCAAACAACACAAGGCTGGAAAGAAAACATGGAGTGTCTTGGGAGGTCGGTGCCTCCCTCCCCACAGACCCCCTACGTGGGAGTGTGGTGGTGGTGGTGTCGACCCCCAAGCCACCCCCACTCCAAGCTTTCTCACCATGTGGGTTGGGGTCTGCTGCGTGCAACCCCTTCCACTTCTATTTTTTTTAAATATTTATTTTATTTAAATGTTTCAATTAATTCATTTTAAAGGTTAAGAAAAAAAAGTTATTATATAAAGTTAAAATGAGATGTGTGTGTGTGTGAGGGCTGCAAAAAAATAGAGTATTGCAGTTTAAATAAATAAAAACATAGATTTAAATCATTTATATATTACCATGTATCTATAAGATTGAATATATATAGATATATGTGTATATATTATATATAAAAGTATATACATATATACCCATATAGATTTATATATACCAACAGGTTTTTAAATCAATATTACAATAATATATATATGTGTGTGTGTGTGTGTGTGTGTGTGTGTGTGTGTGTGTGTAATGTATTTACATAAATACATATATACCCATGTATATGCAAGAATTTTTTTTTTTTCTATTTGCAGCAACATTTAGAACATTAAATATTAAAATAATCAGATTTTAAAGCACATGCATATACCTTGCACAAAATAGCTTCTTTTGCTTAAAATTTAAGAAGCAGAAATGTAAAATAGCATGCTTTAGATATGTAAAGAATCATGTACATTTATTTATGCGGAAACTAAGTATAGATATACATAGTATTAATCTCCTTAAGATATTTACATGAATGCAGTTTTACATCAGAATGCATTTTAAAGTACATAATCCAGCAACTACTACAACATTTTAAATTTCATTGGAAGGAATAAGACCTTAGGCATTTGTCTTGCATCAAAATTATATCTAAAAAAAAAAATATTGTAGTGTTACAAGAGAATTATCTGCTCACTAATTTTCTTTCTAGTTTTCAAGTAACTACCTACCTTTACATTTTTTCACATTTCTATCAAACTTTACAACTTTCACCTTTTGTATTGACCTAGCACAATATGAGAGAGCTGAATGTACTTAAGTGTAAAAATTTAAAGTATAACACTTCATAGCCTAACAAATCCTTCATTGGAACACAAGATTACAAAAACAAATTCCATCCACATAACTATTACATACTTTCTTCCTAAAACATCATATTTTCAAACATTAGCCTCATAGGATTTTACAAGAGCAACCATAGAAGAGCAATATCCTTTCCTTTCAATCTCAACCTTAAGCCTTCATGAGATCCTAGCAACAAGAATAAATCTGTAAATAAAAATAAACAAAGAGGGCCATGGGAAGCTCACCTCCCAACCTAGGTCTTTTCAAGACCACCCCTGAGCTAAGGGAATCAAGATTAAATAGGCTTCTCACAAAACATAACATTACAAGCATCCCAACACACAACAAACTAACTCCCATTTAAGCTGGCACATAGGGTCTCCAAATGAACCATTAACAGGGTGAAGGGGGACCAAAAATCTAATAATGAAAAATCCATAACAAGAGCTACATGGCCTTCACATGGCCTATAAAATAGCACCCTTTGTTCTCAACACCAAAAACACCAAGAATACTCTCCCATGAAAACATTAAAAACACAAACTTATCAACACAATACAAGCAACTCCCTCATACATGACATGTTACATCACAAAATCAACACAACATTCTTGCACAAAGCATTCCTCTACAAGATCATGAATCGAGACAAACATGAAGCTAGTGCAACCAACCTTGATCAAGTAATGATACAATGGAGTTGATGAAGAGCTTCCATTCCTAAGTCCTTCTCCCTCTTCCCAAATCTCCTCTAACTCTTAGTTGTCTCCAAATCTGGAGAGTGGGTAAACAACCAAAGTTTCCCCAAACTTCCCCCATAAATGCTTCTCACACTTCCCAAACTTCCTTGGGTAGAGGGTGTGTTCTGATTGGTTGGTCTTCCCAACCTCTTTCACACTTGTCTACCGAAGGACAAGCTCTCACAATTTGATTTTCGTCCATCTTGGGAAAACCAACTTTTGGAAGGTCTCAAGACACCTATCTAGGTTGTCTAATGGTAAAAAATGACCCTAACCCATAGGTATACCAAGTAGGCCTTCAAAAAGGACCTAAACTCACCCCTAGGTGTCCTTTTAACCCCTCAAAAACCCCTCTTAAACTCACCCACGAATTTCAAGTGATGTGACCATTCCTAAGGCTCACTAACCAAGTGGGCACTCATGGGGATCCTACAAGGTACTCTCCTAGGTTTGGTTGCAACCAATCTCCACCCAAAAAGGGACATGTCATTTCCATATAAGCACTACACAAGTTTCAAGTGACACTCACACACACACATACACATCACAATACACATGGCTTGCCCATTTGAAAATACATAACCACAATTAACATTTAATAACAATTAAAACCATAAACTTCACTATTATGAATTTAAAATACATCACAACGAGGCTTTATCTCTTTCATAAAGAACAACCTTGGTTTGCACTATTTTCACATTGGTTTAATCTTGATTCCCCAATTTAATACCATGTTCATCTTTCCTGCACACTATATCCAAATATCAGTAGTCCAAGGAATAATATGTATCATAAATGAAATATATCTTATCTGAATCCTCTACAAAACATCTACATAATCAAATTCACTTTCTACTACACATTTGAAAATATCACTTCAACATTTAACTTACATTACATGTTACAATTCACATTGCATCATAACTGAATTAATTCACAATTTTCTAATTAATCACATAAGCATTGATTAGTCCATCACACAATCATAACATTAACTAGGTCAATATCCTTAATACAACTTTAACATAAAATAGTAATCTAATCTGAATAACCAAAGTTTTTTTAGTGATCATATCATTTCCTTGCCAGCCATTTAGTTTTACCAATCTAACATTTAATTTGCATTATCCTTTTAATCATAAAAGCACCTATCATCTATCAGAATCATAACTCATTACTTGTAATTTACAATTTCCTTACCTAATTCAATCCACACTATTCAAGCACTTAACTGCTAGTCATAATAATCAATAAATCAATATGTCCTAACACAACACAATGCTTTGTAGAGCAGTCAACATAAGTAAAAAGATAATAGGGTACACTCTTGCAAGAGTACTACATGGTCATCTATGAAATACTAACTCAATCTACAACCCTCAGAGTGTCAGACATAAAATAGAAATGAGGGAGGCGCTACAACCGAAACTACTTGTTTGATGGCTAAGAATGAAGATGTATGGTTGTGGCATAAAAGGCTTTATCATGTAAAATTTGAGAACATGGTTAAGATTAGTAAGAAAATAAAAGTTAGAGGCTTACCAAGCTTATCTAAACTAGACCATGTAATGTGAAAGAATTTTCAAATGGGAAAGATGTCAAAATCTAGTTTTAAGAGCAAGAATTTTTCATCTAATGATATTTTTGAGATAGTTCATACAAACTTGTATGGACCAATGAGAACACAGAGCTATTATGGGGACATATACTTTATTTTATTTGTTGATGACTACTCTAGAATGATGACTGTCATGTTCCTGAAAGAAAAATCTGAAGCATTTAAGATGTTTAAATTGTACAAAGCTAAAGTGGAAAAAGAAACTAGTAGAGAATTGAAGTGTTTGAGATCTGATAGAGGAGGTGAATTTATTTCTGATGAGTTCACTAACTTTTTAAATAAGTATGGAATTAAGAGATAGGTTTCTACACCAAGGACACCATGGTGCAACAAAATGGAATTTCTAAAAGGAGAAATAGATCAACTATGTATTGTTCTAGAACATTGATGATTGAAAAGAATGTTGCACAAACATACTAGAGAGAAGATGTTAGTACTGTTGTATACACACTAAACTGAGTACAACTGAAGAAAGATACAAACAAGACACCTTATGAGCTATGGTATGGTTATACACCTAATGTGAGCTATTTTATAATATTTAGAAGTCATTTTTATATTCTAAAAGATGATTGAAATGGTAAATTTGATTCAAAAAGTGATGAAGGAATATTTCTTGGATATTCTACTAAGAATAAAGCTTATAAATGTTTGAACAAGACTTCTAACAAAATCATTGAAAGTGCAAATGTGAGAGTTGATGAATTTGCTGAGAAGAATGATGAGGAAAGCATGAAATAACCAAAATATTATAGTATATTTTTCTACATGGAAGAACGTGATACTATACTGACATAGATGCCTAACATTACTGTACAACATGGTAATGTTACTGGGCAACATGAAGCACAGACCGAGAATTAGGAAAATGCTAAAACTGAAGTTCATGAACAAGAATACAATGAACCTACAGGAGAAAACAATGAAGAACAAATAATTGAGCCTATACTTGCTAAATGTGTGAGAATACATCATCCACATAATCAGATTATTGGAGATAAAAGAGCTGGCATGATGACAAGAAGTAAGTTAAAAGAAAAAACATGTTTAATTTGTGTATTTGAACCTAAGAATGTTATAGATGCATTAGAAAATGAAGAATGGATTACTGCAATGAATGAGGAAATTGAGCAGATACAGAAAACAAGACATGGACGTTAGTATTGAGACCAAGTGATAAAAATGTCATTGGCACCAAATGGATATTGAGAAACAAATTGAATGAGAATGGAGATGTAACCAGAAATAAAGCAAGATTAGTTTGCAAAGGGTATGCACAAGAAGAAGGGATTGACTATGGAGAAAATTTTGTACCCGCTGCTAGACTGGAAGGAGTTAAAATATTACTTGCATATGCTACATATAAAAGATTCAAAGTATATTAGATGGATGTTAAGTTTACATTTTTGAATGGAATATTGGAAGAAGAGGTATACATTGAACAACCTGAAGGATTTGTTGATCCTGATCAGACAGACATGGTATGTAAGTTACACAAAGCTTTATATGGATTGAAATAAGCACCGAGAGCATGGTATGAAAGACTAAACTCCTATCTTATAAGTATTGGATTTATTAGAACAAGTGATAACAACAATTTGTATTTAAAAGGAGGAAATGATTATAAGACCCTTATTGCTGAAATTTTTGTTGATAATATTATATTTGGAGGTACTGATAACCTATGCACTCCATTTGCTAATGAAATGAGGAAGGAATTTAAAATGTCAATGTTTGGAGAGATCAAATTTTTTCTTGGCTTGAAAATTTTACAATAGACTACATGTATCTACATTACTCTATTAAAATACATCAAGGAAGTACTAAAGACATTTAGAATGGAAGAATCAAAACCAGTCAGAATACCTATGGTGACAGGATATAAATTGACAAAATAAGATAAGACACCTGAGGTAAATCAGGCTTTGTATAGATCTATGATTGGAAAGTTGATGTATGTTGTACACAAAAGACCAGACATAGCACACATAGTTGGAATTGTTGCAAGATTTTCTGCTAATCCCAGAGAATCACATATGACTACTGTAAAAAGAATTTTTAGATATCTGAAGGACACTAAATATTATGGACTATGGTACAAAAGGGAAGGAAAGTTCAAACTGAAAGTTTACACTGATGCCAATTGGGCTGGGAACATTGATGATAGAAAGAGCACTATTGGTGGAACATTCTTTTTAGGAGAAAAATTAATTACTTGGATAAGTAAGAAACAATGATGCATATCTCAGTCAACTGTAGAAGTAGAATATGATGTTGTTGCTGCAAACTGTTCTAACATAGCATAGATAAATTTTTTTTTTGAAAGGTATGAATGAAGAGATCACTGAACCAATGATAATTTAATGTGATAATAAAAGTGCAATAAATATTTAAAAGAACCCTGTGATGCATGAAAAAACAAAGCATATATCTATCAAATATCACTACTTGAGGGAACAAGTACACGATAAACAAGTTATGCTAGAATATGCACAATCAAAATAACAACTTGTAGACATATTCACTAAACCCTTACCGAAGGATACATTTGAGTACTTCAGAGGTAGACTAGGGGTTCCTCCCTTTTCTATTGGTCACTAAGATGAATAGGAGGTTGCATCAACCTACATGAAATCAAAATATCTATCATGTTGATGCAAAGCTAAATTGGACTAACATAGAAATATTAGTACACTATAAGGTACTTATTCTACTGCTCCAAACACCAGAGATAATTTTTTTGGTTACTAAAGAGTTGCATATTTGTTTTTGGCATTGTTGTCAAAGGGAGAGAATCATCAATGAAATATCTATCCACTAAAGGGAGAAAAGAGAAAGGGAGAGAAATATCTATCTATAGAGAGATTCAAGAATAGAAGATTCAAATCTGCATGGAGAGTCTACATGGTGAGTTTTTAATGCCGACACATTTAATATATTCAAGCTAGGGAGAGCTACATAATTTTTCTAGTTGTAGAACATAAGTTTTGTATTCTATAGCATTTTCATATTACATATTTCATATTGTGTTTCCATCAATGCCAAAGGGAGAGATTGAGGAACTACAACTGATTATATTTTTGAAGTCATTTTTTTGATAGTCAACCGAGTTACAGATATAATGATAGACATTATTAGTTAATGTATTGTCATTGATGTCAACTTATTTGAGTATCATTATGGTAACAAACATCTATTATGGATTGGAGATCTGGAACAAACAAAGTTTATGTGGTTGGTAAATGACGAGTTCTGTATACACCAAGAGATAGTGAACATCGAGTAAACATAATGTATACCGAGCACAGTGATAACCAAGCTAGGGATCGCCAACACAACACGGTATTGACCAAGTAGTTAAATCAAACTGAGGCCGACTAGAATGATGAGCTGGCAATTGATGATTTTGACGTAAATGATAAGGTTTTTTATGTTGATAAAATGGTTATGAAAATTCAAGGAAGATCGGACGATAAAGATTGAAATGTATTTTTAACACAATTGCTGAGGATGGTTTAAGCAAAAAAATCAATGATAGAGATTAAGCGGCAAAATCTAAAGGATGGAAATTAAATGAGTTATGATATCTATATAAGAGACAAGAGATTCATTTTGAATCACGTGATGCTATGATGCACACATGCCAAGTTTATGCATGACTAATCAAACTGGTTAAAGATAGAATCAAGCATTTTCTGCAGACATCACCGAGCAACAGAGGCAAGAGAATTACTGAGAAGAATAGAGTATAAAGAATCAGATGAACTAAAGTGGATGAATTGATCAGAGGTATTATGTACTTAGAATCGATCTAAAAATCTGCAAACAGAGTTGTATTTGAATCATTTCATTACTGTATCAGTTTAACCATTGTTACAAATAAATCTCTTATCTGAGTAGGACGTGAAAGTCTTTACTATGAAATACTAATGAATGTTGAGTGTTTTCTTGTTGACCCCATAGTGAATGATTGGTCAAGAGAGAACTATTAGTTTTAAATCCTCTAACCAAGTCACATTTAATAGTGTGCATTGTAACCTTTAGCAGGGTTGGCTCTTAACCGAGCTCACTTTAGAAGAGTGAAATATTTTGGGTTACTGGTCCCAGGTGGTTTTTTCCCTTAGAAGGGTTTCCACATTAAAAATCTATGTGTCAATGTGTACAATTTTTGTGGATTGTTAATTTGTTTTACACATTACTTTATCTACATTGATGGGTAATCACAATATTAATTTATTGATACTCGGTAAACAATACATGACTTAGAAAGTTTGAAGATACATTTTACATTTCACCAAGTTGATTTATATATTTGAAATTGCTATTATATACATCTAGAAGAATTTGGGACTGTAGGATAATTGGGAGACAACTGATTTACCCCCCTCTTAGTTATTCTAACAAGAAGTCGAACCCTCATGATTTTGAAACCTAATTTTGTAGGTGACACCATAGGAAACACACCTTATAATTGGATCTTCAATGGTATCTATAAGGAATGCATGTTGGTCACGAATAATATTTGTGAGATTTTCTACCTCTTGATAACTAATAGACTTATTCTAGGGCAATTTGTCAATACAAAACAATCTAGTAACTTCCTCCATTATGTCCTTTGATATCACATATGGTTTGTCAAGCATTAAGGTTGCCCCATGAAAATGACTCAGAAAATAAAATAAATTCACTATCATTATACCACAAAAATTGACCCCATATGTCAAGACCAATATTTATGATCCTCTGCGTGTCCTCCATAGGCAATATGAATTTCAATTGCTTGATATGACTGTGATAATTTATTTCAACCTTCTTCATCTTCTTCACTATGGACGCATGAAAAGAAGACTTGGGTGTCATAATATGTTAAAATTATTTCACACGCTCTCTTCAAGTTTGCAATTTTTCTTTCATGCTATAATACCAAATATTTCAAAAGATCTGCCTTTAAAGCCACAAAACATCACAATAAAATTTCCTGTCGAGATTTGAATATCGCTGACGTACCTCAACTATTTTGTGCACATCACATCAATCAATCAATAACCACATTTATTATCTGTCCAATCATCATACTGGAGGCACACAAGTGTATGATCGGTATCACCTCAAGGAAGAGGAGTCTATGAATTAGCATGTTAAGTCTCCCATTGAGCCCAAGTATTCAACTCATTTATCGATAGAGCTAGTACTGATATCCGGTATCACCAAACTTGTCACATCATCTTATTTATTCCCTTTTTTTTTTTTTTTTCTGAGGTCCACTAAATTATGCATCATGATTATTACTTCATGTATTTAGTAAAATATTTTTAGATCTGCATGATTTTGAATAATGATCAGTCTGTCCATATTTGAAACAATTCACACTTCTTTTTCCAAATCTCACTTAAAGAACTTTAGATCTACACTTACTAGACTTGTGACCAAAATTATGACATACATAGAAATTTCCTTGAAAGATATTATGTTGGGATTAATGGGAAGTATGTACTGAGAGGGGAGGGGTGAATCAGTACCTCTAAAACTTTTGTACCCCTTTTTCAATTAACCTTTGTAATCAATTGTATGTCTATTCAATCTGATTTAAAATATCTTTATATGAGTTATATCAAATCATAACATTAAAATACATGTGAACATTCATAGAAACATTCATGAAAGTAAATTTGACACATAACACAAGATATGATATCGCAGAAAACTTCTGTGAGGAAGTAAAAACTGCGGTGGGGATGACACCCACAAAATCTTTACTATCTGCAGATTGGAAGGGGCTGGTTAAGGCTTACAATTTGATCACTTCTAATAATCTACCCTATTAGGAGTATTGATGGAGACCTGTTAAAGTCTCCTCTATTAAGAGTTTTAGAACCACTATTGAGTGTGCACTCGATTAAGAGATTTGATGTTGGATGGTTAAATCCACCTTCCTTGAAAGGATTTTTACACTTTGCTCCACTTGTTAGAATGATAGAAAATCACAAATTGACCTGGTAAATGCAATCTCCTATTGCTGATAT